>NDGN011142983.1:0-10673 GCA_002564285.1 Tympanoctomys barrerae | reverse complement strand
AGTCCTTTTTTTTTTTTCTTTTGTATCTTTTTTAGGGAAAGGTCTACAGGGTGTTCAGGGTCTCACTCCTAGATCAGACTCTTAGTGATCCGCCTGTTTTCAGCCTGCCAAGAGCTGGGATTACAGGCGCGTGCCACCACGCCCAGTCCCCACTGCCATCTCAGTGCACGTGGGGGGTGGGGCCGGCACAGCATGTTTTTCTTCATTTTTAAAAATTTGTTAAATACTATTCCTCCTGCTTTTGGTTTCTAACTACCTTTGTATACAGATTCTTAGGTCATTTTGTGTTAGTCACAAAATGGCCTGCTGTAAGACAGGGTTTTAAGGGGTGCGATTGGTTCCTTGATGGATCTTTCAAAACAATGAATTTGCAAGCATGGGAGGTTTCCTAAAAGTCCCTTTTTAGACTGTGTTTAAAATTTTACCTTTTTTTATGCTTCAAAATGTTTGAAATGTGTTCCAGAGTGCCCTTTTCTAGAAGCCTCAACTGCCGGTCGGTACCTGTGTAGCTCCCCCCATCCAGATGCGACACCCTCTGGCTGCCCTCACATGGCGCTGACGTAGCCAGGCAGGCCTGTTCTTTTCTTTTTTTAAAGTCCAAATCAGAGAAACAGAAATGCTGCAAACGTTCCACTTTTTAAGAAGCTTCAGCTTTGGTTTTCTGCCTTTTCTGTTACTGCTATAATTATTCTGATGCTCTATAAAACTGTTTGCTAATTTGCCTCTGATATGTCTGTTATCTAATAGCAGCAAGGCTCTAAATCAGTTATGGATAGAGCGCTTGCTAGCAATGTCTACCAAGCGCTGTTAATGCTGAAGTCACTGAACATGGTCCGGCTGAAGGTCACCTGAAGGAGACTTCACAAAGCAATGAACCAAAGAGGAAGGGCTCCCTAACTGTCCTTACTGATCATTGCTTTCTGTTATCCAGGAAAGAAGGTTCTGGTAAACCAGAGATGTGCATTCACCAGTACTTTTCTGTTTTAAGCCAACAAAACTTGGGAGCTTTTTGTTTTTTAAAAAATAGTTGTCATGGCTGGGGAGAGAGCTCGCGGTCTAAGTGCCTGCCTGGCAAATGCAAGGACGCAAGTTTGATCCCCAATACCACATGCCATGCTGGCCCGGAAACCAGGTGCACTATGCCAGCCCAAAACTAGGTATGATGGCTCATGCCTGTAATCCCAGTGCTAAGAAGGCTGAGACAGGAAGATCACCACGAGTCTGAGCTGCATAGCTAAACCCTGTAACAAATAAATGAGTAAAAGATTAAAAAGTGTTGTAAAAAATTTAAAAAGCCCACAGTTGTCTAAATACTATTCACTAGTAACCTTAGGTAGTAAAATAAAGCAGAGTTTTGATAATTTTTTGAACAGTAATGACATGTAATAATATATTGCGTTTTGCTTAGAATTTCATGTTCAAATCTAATCCTTAGTTATAGGTATTCATACTATTAAATGTTCCAGATCAGTGTAATTTTGAGGACCAGCCAGATAGCTCAGCATACAGCAATGGGGGTTTGATCCCCGGCATGCCATGCCAGCGACGCCCCCGAGCACGCTGAGAAGGCATTGAGACGGGCTGGTGGCGTGAGCCTGTAATCCCAGCACTTCAGAGGCTGAAAACAGGAGAATCACTACGAGTCTGATCTACATAGTGAGACCCTGTAGATGCTGTGGACCCTGTACTAAATACATACGTATGTAATTTTTGAACCTGCAGAAGTGTTTAGCTATAGTATTAACATGTGATATTTATAGTACTTGTTCTTGAGGTCTTACAGATTTGTACAGATTTAAAGCATTAGTCTAGAGATTTTTCTTCAAAATTGAAACTGTTGTCATATTTCACGTTATTTTATTCATTTACATGTATGATTAGATTTTTCCAATTTTTTGATCCATAGTATATTCAAGTTTCGTATTTGTCAGGTGAACAAATAAGTTGTTACCTGACTCAGAAAGTATTTGTTGTGCTAGAGACAGGCAGTGAAATCCTAGAGACACGTCCATCCTCAGGACCTGACGGGTTAGGGATGCTGGGAAGGGACGCGGGCAGCAGAGCAGCCGGACCTTTGTTAAGGGAAGCGTTCCTCAGGTGGTTTTTTTTTTTTTTTTTTTGGTTTTTTTTGTCTGTGTGTGTGTGTGTGTGTTTTGTGCAGGGTCTTGTTACACAGCTCAGGCTCGTGGTAATCCTCCTATCTCAGCCTCCCCAGTGTTAGGATTACAGGCATGTGCCACCATGCCCAGACCTGGTTGCTGGCAGTGTGCCCCCGGGGGCGGAGCCAGCATGGCATGTGGTGCCAGGGATCAAAGCCTGGTCGCTGCGCTTGCCTGAGCAGGCGCGGACGCATTCATCTCAAGGACTGCCGTCGCTCAACTTACATTTGGAATTTATCTTTATTCTCCTGTGGTTTTTCCTTGCTGGACCAGAGTGCCCTTCCTTTCGTCACCCGACCTGTCGGCTCTGTCTGGGCTCACCTGTCGTTACCTTACATTTTACTGCTGCATTTCTCCCGGCTGTGTCCCTCCTTTCCCCGCCTCTGGTCACAGCACACTAACTCCAAGTCAACAGCCTCAAAGCAGGATTTCCTTTCTGCACCCGCACTGTAGTGATGTAATTCACACAGCATTGTGGTCTCAAGAGTCATCTTTTCCTGCAAAGAGAAATCAGTTCTCTATGGCTAAATAAAATTCCCTTGTGTATGATGCCACGTTTTCTCCGTCCATGTAGCGGATGGACATTCCGCGTATTCACTTGGAAGCTCTCCGCCACTGGTTAGGTTAGGTTGCTGGCGTGACCTTAGATGACATCTTCTCCTGCCAATTGTATTTAAATTCTTTAGTTTTTAATTTCTTCCCTTGTGTACTTCGTGAGAAGTAGCGTATAAGCTTCCCCCTGAGAGCACGGAAGAGCAGTCTGGGTGCTGAGTGTGCAGACACGGCTCGCCGCCTCTGGCTGGGGGATCTCTAACTGTCGCTGTCCTTGGGATGCAGCTGGATAGCAGGCAGAATAGGACAGCAGACAGCGGCCTTGCCACAGGCCGAGGCCAGCGGGGCTTCGCAGAGCAGACTTGTGCTGAGCTTTCCTGAGTCATGCACGTGGGTCCGGTCCACGAGAATGCTGCCTTTCTGGTTCTGTGACCTGCTGCTGGGGCAGCCGCTAGGAGCAGCTAGGAGCAGCAGTGTGTGACTAGCTACGCAGCCCAGCCATGAACTTCCTCCTAGCGGCCTGTTGCAAAGGTGTGGAGAAGCTCCTTTTCCTGAGCTTGTCGGGAGCCTGATGCTTCAACAGCCTTCCGTGTACTGCCTGATCCCAGCCCACGTCACATGCAGCAGGCTGACAGCAGCAGGTGTTCCGTCCCTTGGGTTTCCCTGCTTGGGTGGTATTGTCGTGTCTGTCCTCTCGGTCTTCGTGGAGCTAAGCTCTTGATTCTTTCATTGGCATTTTGCTGGGGCTTTGGGAGTGAGCTGAGTCCAGTCATTGTGTCATCTTCACTGGGAAGCCCAACGTTGTGTCTTTAATTTTCATTATTTTGCAAAGTAATAGACATACAAGGATTGAAATTCAAATAGGACAAAAATTATCCAGTAGAAAATATGTGCCTGTGCCCAGTACTCCCACACCAGTTTATGCAATACAGTATCTTTCTCTGTACATCTTGCTTTTTACACATTAATAAGATGTCTAAGAGATTATAAACCATACTTGTATTTTTCATGGCTGCATGATATTTCTTTTTTTTTAAAAGAAGGGTCTATAGGGTGTTCAGGGTCTCACTACTAGATCGGACTCTTAGTGACCCACCTGTTTACAATCTCCAAAGAGCAGGGAACACAGGTGCGTGCCACCATTCCCAGTCTCAGTTGTTGTCTTAGCGTGCCCCAGGGGTGGGGCTGGACTGGCATTATTTCATTATAGTATATTAAATAATTTTATTTTTCAATTAGCTTTTATATGTATCGATTTTAGTAAAAGATTATTGCAACATAAAAAGGCAGAAAAATTTGATCAGTATGGTCTCAAGAGTCATCCTTGAGATGACACGCTTAATGCTATCATACTATTTACCAGGTATTGGTCTTTATGTATCTTAATTCATATAATGAATTAATTAGTAAATTAATCTGTATATTAATTCATATGATAGTTCTATAAACTTCATGAGCTCCATATTATTTTCTTTTTTGTTTTCTAGACAGGAGGTGAGAGAGAAATGGCTTAAAGAACTACTGCAAGGTCTCAGCTAGTTACAGGCAGTGATAGGATCAAAACGCCCCCTGGGGCCCTCTCAGGCAGCCTCCTTCCGACAAAGGTGGAATACGTATTTCTTCCACAAGTGTTGGTTAGACCTAACAGACCACTAAAACGATGTGTCAACAACCAATGTTTGGTCAGTGCAATGCGTACATTTGCATTTGCATTTTTATATAATCTTTTCATATATCGTATATGTGTGTTTTTAGTCTAGCAACTTTCATCATATAGATGCATTTTCCGTTCCTTTTCTCAAATTGTCCTTCCACATCGATCCTATCTGCACTTACTCTCTTGTCCTTTGATACTTACTGATTTAACTTAGTCCTTATCGATGTCTAAATATTTCTTTCTCAAGCTTGTCACAAAGGAAATTGCAGTTTCTGGTCAGTTTTCTCTTCTCCCGAATAGTTCTTAAAGTTAGTGACAGCAATACACGTTGAGTCACACGTCTAGTCATTTTGTAGCTCCTTCTATAGTGTGTGCCTTCCGCTGTGTCAGTCCCGTTGTACACCCCGTGGTATGAAGTCCTGATTAGAGATCATAAACATCGGACGCGTTGAGAAGGATCAGACCTAGGGCTTTCCAATTGCGTTCCTTTCCAAGTTCGCATTTCCAGAGATCGTCTTTGTCTCCAGCTCTACAGTGCAGTGATGTGTGCTTTTACGAATCTTAACTTTTCAAAACACTAAGCAACTTGAAACTTAAATTTCTTCTAAATTTGTGAAAGTTGCGTCACATCCTTATTTGACTGGGTTCTCATATTGAAGACTTAAGATTTTTTATTGTTGGATACTTCATTTCCCCTTTATTACAAATTGTACAGAAATAAGCAACTCGGGCCAAATCACAGATTTCCTGTCGCCCTCTTCCTGTGTGCTGGCATTAAGCCTTTTCTTCTTTGGCTGACCCATCTTCTAAGATCCCTTTGCAGAACGCTGCTCCTCGTGCCCACCGTGGCAGTCGGCTGCGTTTAGGACGTACCTGTTCGTCTGGCTTCTTCCTCGGTTGCCTGTCCCCTCCGCATCACTGTCTTTCCTCAGCGAATGGCCGTGGTCATCTGCTTATTCCTGAAGCGCTCCTCCCTTCCCTTGGGAGGCTCCTGCGAGCGCCAGCTGTCTGGCCGACGGGGGGAGCTTGCTGCGTCCCACTTTCTCCCCTTACAGCACCGTGAAGGGCAGGAAGGGCAAGGCACACGCTTCATGTCTGCAGAGGGCAGAGGCGCCTTCGCATGCACACGCGCGCACACACACACGCACACACGCATGCACTTTATTTTTAAATTGTCTCACATCTGATAAGTAACCCTTGATTTTATTTAGTCACTGGGAGGACATAAACTTATTTTCATAACAACTATGATCATGAATTTCATTAAAAGTGGATTAAGATATGAATATGTATGAAGAAATTAGATGTTCTAACAGTGAATATACGGCTTCGTTGTGTCTTGGATGAATTACAGACTTTACTCATTTCTGGACCATTTGTTTTATATATAGATTAAATGTAGATAATTACTCATTTGACAGGTTACTTTATTACTTTGATATATCTTAAAGCACTATGTGTAGTTATAGAGTGATTACTGTAATAACATGAATTCCTACTAACATTTTGTATAAAATCAGGTTTAAAAGTCAGAATTTGATTTTGTTTGCAATCAGCTTTGCTTCGACTGATTATTTTGGCTTAATAGAAGAAGAATATTGTGTATGGAAATTGTGGCTTTTAATTAGTTTTACGCCACACAAATATAAAAATGTTTTGTGACTACTCTAAATCGTAGTTAGAAGTGTGAGTTCCTGTAGGGGAAGCATTCACATCTGGCTTGTACTGTACTTGGGTGAAAATGACAAAATAACTTTATTTGTTGAAAGCAAGTGGGCCTCACATGTGCTGTATTAATGTTACACTTCTGTTTGTATCGTAGAGCATGTATCACATATACTTGTTCTTGTGTAGATTCCGACATCCTGACCGCGCTGTTACATGGTTTAGATGGCTTTTCAGTGGTGAAAATAAGATTATGGGCGCAGGCGTTAAGGTTCATTACTGAGGGAACAGAGTTAAACATTCTAATTCAGTGTCATGTTTTAATCCCTATTTTCAATTTTGTTTTTTAGTTAGGAGTTCATGTTGCTGGCGCACAGTGAATTTTACCTGCTCTTAGATTCCTGCAGGAAAAGCAGATTTCTCCTGGCTGTGTAATGCATTCTATTTAATTTTATAGTTTTTATGATATCATATATGAGAAATTACCAAAAATATAGAAAAATTTTAGAGAACATTTTTGGATTTGATGGATTACCACTCTTGAAAGGGAAACAAAACACTAAATATTTCTAATCCCGCATTATTTACCGCATGGGTGGTTAAATGCTACTTTAAGCCTCATAAAATTAAAAGGGAGAAATCTGCCAACTGTAGCAGGAATTGGATTTAGGAAGAGTGGGACAGAGCCAAAATATTGCTACAGAATTAAATGTCAAAAATCTTCTTTAATAGTAGATATATAGTTCACAGTGCTTGGTTATGATTAATACATTTAATCTAAATCACTGCAAGTTGCCCTCTCCTTTTCCATAAAATACAATAGGACACAAATCAGTTTTACTGTAGATGGATAACAATTGGAAAATAATGCATCTTCCCGCCCAATAAATTGTCAGTTATACCTTTTAACCAAAATCAATTCATCTTTCCAAAATTTATTGCAATTTCTAATAATAAATCTCCTCAAATGTTTATTCATTTGGTTTTTGATACATTTGTGCCACTTTTGCTATGGTCTAATGTTTTCTCTTTTGATTCATTGTAAATTAGAAAATCTATTTTGAGTCAATTTTCTAGTTAAGAAGTGAAAATCTATAACCTAGCACCTTTTCCCCTCTCCTTTGTACATTTTAATACCCTTGAACTCGAGCTTCAGTGCAATCCAGTAAATTCTCTTAGAAGGAGATTAAAAGACTTTCCATTGTAACTTCTCGACCAGGGGCCAGATTTCATAGGACGAGCACTTGTGGTGTTGGGAGATGGTTGCTGCCAGACGTGTGCTGTACATCCAAGGTGTGCCGGGCAGACCCGGGGCTGGCGTCAGGTCATGTGCAGGTGCATCGTGAGCGGGGAGTCGCTCTGAAGGAGGTCCAGTGTCCATCAGAGCAGGAGCCTGCATTTCTGTTCGTAGCAGATGACCCAAGTGGCATTAAAAGGAAGCAGAGGTGATCCGCCGTATTCTGTGTCTCACACACGTGCCCTCCCATTCCTACGCATAATCTCTAGGCATACATTTTAAATCTTCAATATGGATTTTCAGCTTGTTCTATGTAAATGTATCCTGAGTGTCTGATGTCCGAGACGCTGGCCACACGTGGTACATTCTAGGTTGTAGTTTTCATTTTCTAAGATTCCCCCTAAAGGTGCATTAACATGACCCATTATTTATACTCAGAAGTTAGATTTAAATATAATTTTTTTCAATATTTATGAACTACAACTATTGACTCGTCATTTAAATTTTATGGCTCTCTTATTTCAAACTGAAGTCATATTGCTGCTTGCTGTCCCCCCCCCACCCCCCTATTTTGTTTTTGGTGGAACTGGGGATTGAACTCAGGCCCTTGTGCTTGCCGGGCAAGCACTTATTCTATGGAGCCATCCCCCTGGCCTGCTGTCCCCTTTTCTACCTTTACGTCCACATTATTTCTATAAAGTAAAAAGATAACGCCAGTTTCCTGTCTCCTCAGTGCAATGCCGGTGTGCTTGCGGTCGTGTGGGCTAGGTGTTAGCACTCTCCTTTCTAATTTCCGTCAGCTCAGTCCCTAACACAGCGTTGCGGGCTGGTGTGACTCGGAGTAGAAGTGCTCATGACCAGTTTGGCTCAAACTGGTAACTTGCTGGCAAATTTATGTAGTTGCTGGAAGCTATATGAGCGCTATATACTGCTATATGATTAATTTGTGAAGAATTTAATGTATATAACCAGAATAGCTGGAGTAGAATTCCGTGTGTGGAGCAGTGATACAGGAAAGAACACATTCTTCTCAGGAAAAGATGCTAGTTGTATGTAGGTCTCACATATTTATCTAAAAAACCACTTATTTTCAATGTGGTGAACTTATTAAAAGTTTTTGATATGTTGATTTAAGAAAATGTATTCCTTTGGGCTAAGTAAATTAATTTCCATGTTAACTAATGGCATGTTTTAATAAATTCAGCTATCTGTAAAAAACTTGAAAAGTAATGTTTGACGTGTATGTACTCTCCTAATTCATTTTCCCGTAATATTACGCATAAATCAAATCATGCTTCTTCTTCTTTTTTTTTTTTCATGCTTCTTTAAGTTAAAAAATGATCCAGTGAAACTGTTATGCCTTTCTTTTAAAATTCTGAAAAGAGGATTTTGTCATAGTTCTCTGGTTATCTTAAACATTGGTTAATGCAGAATAAATGTATTGCAAAGTGTCTAGGGGTTTTCTCCATTACTATTAATCAGGAAGGTGTTAGCAATTACTTTAATATTGCAGTTGTCACCTTTGTGTGATGGCTCTCAGTTTTGTGAAGGACGAGTTTATGAGACCCACCTTCCAGAAGAAGATTGGGCTCAGGGAGAGAAACCGATAGAACCAATGAAGGACAGTGGCCGGTTGGGCGGGCGGGTCTTGCGGTCAGTGCTCTTGCTTCTCTGGGGTGTCTGGCTGACTGGATCCATCCCGGGGACTGCAGTGCTGCGAGTGTTTCTAACCATGGTTCGAAGGATGGACAGGAAAACTGTACTGTTTCCACACAAAGTGAATGGTTTTAAGCAGATCAGTTATTCATCTGTACTATTCCCCAGGTTCTCTGATTGTATCTCCTGGCCCCCGGCGTAGCTGGGTGTTCAGCCGTTCAATCTTCTCTGCTTTCTTTACATCTCTCCTTGAGCTGCGATGTGGTCCTGGTGATACTTTTGGCTTCTGGTGAAAAAGAGCTAAGCAAGGTGTAAAATCCTTTTCTTTCCACTCTAGTTCCTTGGCCTCGGGACCTCAGTCTACCTTTCTGTCTTCAGATCCCACTTCTCCCGAATGCCCACCTACTTTCCAGCTTCTGTCACTTGGCTCCATTCATTCATTCATTCATTCATTGGTTCATTCACCATTTGACAGATCACACTGTCAGGCTTCGGAAGTCCTGCCCACCCGGAAGGCGCATCTCCGTCACTGTGGCCTGGGAAGCCTGTCCTGCCTGCAGGGGCATCTTCACCCATCACTGGCAGAGCCATGTTTTAGCTTCTCATAATGTGAAGTGCACAGAAGTAAAATCAAAGTATCTGTTCTCAGTTCCGGGCACGTCACCTCTGAGCTTCAGTTCCCTCGTGCCTAAAATAGGGGTAATGAAAGATACGATGAAGTAACGTACGTAGTAGGAGCTTGTGAACGACTAAGGATCATTATTCACTTAGCTCAGGCGTTCAGACCTCGGATGCGTTCAGGGCCCAGGCAGGTAACACGTGTGTGCAGCAGCTGTGAGGGGCATTAGCCCGCTGGCAAGGTGCAATCCCTAGCTAGAGGTACTGGGATGCAAAACTGAGGCGACACCACAATGGCCAAGAAAGGAGAGAAGCCTGATTACTGGCCAGTTGCTGCTTTGTCCTTCTTGCTGCTGCCAGGAGCAGCTTTGGAAGTCCTCTTTATTTTTTATTTTTCTTGTATTTAATGCAGGGAATACAGGGTCTCACTACACAGACCAGATGCATAGTGAGCCTCCTGTTTTCAGCCTCCCCAGTGCTGGCCACCACGCCTAGTCTCAGCTCCCCTCCCATCACACCTCAGGGACGGGGCTGGCACGACACGCTAGGGATCACATGCAGTCCCTGGGCACTGAGCTATCTGGCCGGCCCTTTGCAAGTCCTCTTTTGTGAGTGTCTTAATTGCAGGGTCATGGCTAACTCCACGTCCAGAATTGACTTAAAACATTTACCTTTCACAGGAAGTACAAAAAGCCAGACAGTTCTAGGTCCCACACGTAAGGTGGGTGAGGTCACAGCACAGAGTTCTTACAAGCCTGCTTTTCCTAGGATGGCACCAGTGGCAGCACTTGCTGTAAATTGGAAACACCTCACAAAGGTACTTCCCAAAGTGGACTCCCAGAACTGCGTCAGAGAGCGATGGAATCCATGTGGTCAGAGTGAGGGGAAATATTTTGAGGGAAATATTAGGGAACATGTGTTTCAATGCAATGAATTTTTAAAACTTCAAACACTGTATATTTTGATCACCTTTTATATATGTGTGTGTGTGATATCCTACATTTTGTGATTTAAAATTTGGAGACATGGGCTGGAGAGAATGCTCAGCAGACTACGCGCCTGCCTAGCAAGGAGAAGGACCCAGGTTCTATCCCTGGCACCACATGCTGTGCTGGCCCCTGGAACCCTG
>NDGN011142895.1:0-10712 GCA_002564285.1 Tympanoctomys barrerae | reverse complement strand
AGAGAGAGAGAGAGAGAGAGAGAGAGAGAGATTTTAAAATTTCAGTATTCCAATGGGGATAAATGAACACACAAGTCTAGAATCCTAAGAGGGATCCAGGCTAAAGATACCACCGTGGACTGAGAGGCAACACCAAGGACATGTAAGGCCTGACCCCAGACGGCATTCACCTTATTTATTGGAGAGTGAACAGAGCTCACCCTGAGATGACAAGAAGCAGAGGTGGGAGGAGGAGAAAGCATAGAGAAGGGAGAGGTGCTGAGTAGCTCACTTGCCAGTTACGGCAATAATCCAGGAAAAGGTCACATGGGTTGAACATGGTCATCAAAAGTGATTAGATACTGGGTATATTCGGAAGGCACAGCTAACACACTTTGCTGTATCAGCTTCTTCTTCTTTATCCATAAACCAGGAAGATAAAAATACAGTTGTTCTCATTTTCCAGGGCTCAATAATGCATTAGAAGTAACAATAGTAAATTAATCCTCCGGAATGGTGCTGTAAGCGATCAGGAAATACAGAGGGGGTTGGAAAGAACACCACCATCTACAGCTCCACGGAGGCTTGTTCTGTGGCTCAGTGTCTTTAGCCAGTGTCTCTCAGATCTGGCTTATAGATAGTTCAAAAGAGCAAGGACCAACCTAAGCACTGTGCCACACACCTGTAACTCCAGCACTCTGGCAGGCTGAGGCAGGAGGATCAAAAGTTTGAGCCCAACTCAGGGCAATTTAATGACTTAGCAAGACGATCTTAAAAAAAGAGAACAAAAAACACAAGGCTGGAGATATAGTTCAGTGTAAAAGCTCAGTTTTTTTTGTTTTGTTTTTGTATTTTAGGGAAGGGGCTATAGGTTGGGTCTCCTGCTACTCTCATGCAAACCCAAGGGTGTTCAGGGTCTCACTACTAGATCAGACTCATAGTGATCCTCTTGTTTACAGCCTCCAAAGAGCTGGGATTACAGGCATGTGCCACCACGCCTCAATTGCTATCTCGGCAGGGCCAGCATGGCAGGCCAATGGATTGAACCCCCGCCCCGGAGCCTGCTTGCTGGTGCTTTAATCTGCTGAGCTATTTGGCCAGCCCTTAAAATCCTGGGTTTAAAAACCATTGCTGCCATACAAAAAAAAAAGGATCCTTCAGACTTTGCTTACCTCTCCACTGACAGGTTAATGTATACATGAAACATTAACTCGTATTCCAAACTCAATTTTAGTATATGTGCTGCCGAAGCGAGCACTCATATTCCAAACTCAAGTACCAATGTGTCACTTACAGGAATGACTGGGGTAAATGATAATGACATTCGCTTAAAGAGTATTGGGGCAAATGCAAGGGTCTGAGTTCAATCCCAAAAAAATAAACATAAATTAAAGAGTACCTAGCTGACCCTCTGAAAGTGTTTTTTTGAGACATGGTCTCGCTACATAATTCAGACTGGCTCTGACTCTCTGACTGTGGCCCAGGCTAGCCCCACACTCGCTGCAATACTCCTGCCTCTCAAAGGGTTGGGATTACAGGTATGCGTCACCACACCCAGCTGCTGAAAGCTGTTTCTGAGACCTCTGGATTGCAGTGCACCTTCTTCTGCCATACCTGACAGAAATGAGGCAGAGCTAAAGTGCAGGCTTTAGCACAGGGAGTCTACCAAAATTTCTGGCTTCTGCTACCCTCCAGCAAAGCCAGGGATCTTGACCCTGATTTTTTCCTCTAGCTCGGATACAGTGAAGAGATCTACACCTTTCTTATGAGACATAAACAACAGCTGTTGTGCGGTGCCCTGATCAAAACAAGAGATAACAGCACCACCCACCTCTGATCCATTGTGTGGTGGAAGTGCACTGTATGAGTGTCCCTTGTTATCGTGACCTTTCATGTGACTTTTGAGACTGTACTGAGTGCTGAATGTTTTCTCACAGCCGTTGCTGGGGCAGAAGAAGGGTCTTTCACCTGCAAGAATCACAGAGTAGTGTTAATTTCACCATAAAGTCATTTTACTGGATTAAGAAATCTGTCTTCCTTGAGAGTGAAATAAATGTTTTTATGAGGGTTCAAGCAGCAGTTGTTAGAAGCTGAATAAACTATACATTAGTCATCTCAAGCCTAAAATTTCCTGTGAGACAAAGCATTTGGAATGCCCATTCTTAGGAAGTTTAAGGAAAAAATTCAGTTTCTGGTGGGCTTTTTTAAAAAAGAATATGTACCATTTTCATTTTTTTCTTTCTTTCTTTCTTTCTTTTTTTTTTTTTTTTTTTTTTTTTAATGTATGTACTACAGGATCTACAGGGTCTCACTACAGAGTTCGGACTCGTAGTGATCCTCCTGTTTTCAGCCTCCCAAGCTCTGGTATTACAGGTACGTACCGGCATGCCCAGTCTCAGTCGCCATCTCAGTGCGCCCACGAAGGGCAGGGTTGGCACACACTAGGGATCAAACCCTGGTCCCTGTGTCTGCCTAAGCAGGTGCTTTACTCCACTGAGCTATCAGGCCACCCCCATTTTCATTTCTTAATTAGATTCTTGAATTTAACCTTTAGATCCTTTCATCTCTAAAAGAAATGCAAATCTTACAAGTGAAGGCTTAGCAGATTAGGCTCAGCCTGTCCACCTAGTCCCACAGTTCTCAGTGGAAACACAGGTATAGGATTGATAAAGGTTAAAAGGAAGAGCAGAAATCAGGCTGAACTCACCAGTATGAGTGCGGACGTGAGTTTTAAGGTGGTGGCTCGCTGCAAATGCTTTTCCACAGCCATCATGATCACAGCTAAATAAGGTGTTTGAGCAAAGACAAATGGGAGTCACTGGTTAAGAGACTTTCACCCTCTACATCTCTTGTAAATGCAACCTACACCAAAGTTTCTTAAACTCAAGGTCAGATCGGCAGCACTGGTTTCAGAGAATGGAATGAGGGGCAGTTCTCGAAGAAGCTTAGCAAGGCAGTGAGTCTGGGAGCTGAAGGAGCAGCAGGCCCGGGGTGAGTCCCCAGGCCCATAGGGAGGACACGTACACTGCCTGCTAACAAAAGCCTTCTGAATGTTTAACAAAGCTCTATTGACAGTGGGAGTCCACACGGAACATCTACAGCCAGACAAATGCTACAGATATCAAGAGTGGGTAAGGAGGCTCGCATGTACACATGCGGTTTGAACTATAACCTGTCATCACCAGAAGAGATATGTTATAGCAGCTGCAAGCCTCAGCGTTCAGGTCTCTTTTCCTTTATTCTCCATAAGGGAGAAGTAATCTTTCTCCCTTCGGAACGAGCACAGGGCTGAGTGATTCTTTTGCAGCAGCTCTCACTTCCCATCTTAATTTGTCTTTGTGCAGACCTGTTATCTGTTCTCCTAGACTATAAATTCTTAAGAGGGCAGGCAGAATCCGCACTGCCCTTCACCACTGCTTAGCTCCTGAACATAGCAGATATTCAACACTTATCCATGTGAACGTATCTATTTTAGTATAAACCACACTATAAATACTTTAAATAAAGCATTTTAATTACAATATTATAATAATTATGTCAAGGTCCTTATATTTAAGAAAAAACTGCAGTTTTAATCACCCCCAAATAAATACATGTGCCTAGATAGAAATCAGAGGCCCTTTGCAGCCTGTGGAGAAAAGTAATCCAGGCTTCAGCGCATCCCACCAGAGCCAACTAGCCTCTAACTGCTCTTGCCCTTAAAGAGGTCATGACTCAGGGATATCTCTGTGATTTAAAAACTTAATTCTATTTAATTGGTGTCTAAAAGCTAACTATGCCTGAAGATTTTTAAATTGCTTCTAAGTATGCTAGTCAGTCGTTTGAAAATGATAGGCACCATATTTAATGCCATAAACACAACAGCAATAACTCCTGTCAAAATTCAAAGATATTATTTATGAGTAATCTTCCACAATATATTTTACATTACATCTAGGGAAATCCTTACAAACAGATTATCTCATAGAAAATATCAATAATCATCCCAAAGTTGTTTCTGAACACCTACTTGAATGCCTTGAACATCCTATGACAGAGACGAAAGCAGATGATACAAGTCTCTTTCTCAAGCATACACATTAAATGTATATATGCATTGATGGATTCATGAAATGTGCCACCCTGTATATCTTTATACACAGGTGAGATCCCATAAAGCAACAAAGGACAGGTAATAAACCACAACACCCATCCCAGTCCTAAGAGTTCCCACCCCTTACTTTCTCCTATGTCGCTCCCTCCCTGCCCCTCTTCAGTTCTTTGGTGCGTGACCTCCTCAGTCCTCACAGTACTTTGGGTATCTCACAGGCCTCAGACATTGTCTGCTTACTTGTAATTCTTTTTCACCACATCATGGTTCTTGAGGGCAGACTGATTCATAGTATTTCCCTAGCACTATTTTAAATACCTACAACATTTTTGAGTTTCAACAAATATTTCTTGAAAATAAAGTAAAATCCTAGGTATGATGGCACACGCCCATAACCTCAGCTACCTCAGGAGGCTGAGGCAGCAATCTCTCAGCATGTGCTAACTTAACCAGACCCTGTCTCAAAGCACAATTTTTTAAAAAAGTGCTTGGGACATAGCTCAGTGTGAAGGCCCTGGGTTCAATGCCCACTAATACGAAAAAAAAGGTGGGGGGGAAGTAAAGGATAAGGCCAAAGGTCATTGTGCAGAGAGAATGGCCCTGGTGCCTACTGTATTACTCTCACCTGAAGCAGCTGGTTACAGATCAGGTGAGGAGTCCCTACAGAACATCAGCATCAACACACCCAGCTAAAATCCAATAGGTAACAAACAGAAAATGGCAGGACCTACCGAAATGGCTTTTCTCCTGTGTGGGTTCGAATGTGCTTCCTCAGATCACTGAGTGTGGTGAAGTATTTGCTGCAGCCTTCAGATTCACAGTTAAACGTCTTCCCTGTGTGAAGCCTCTGATGTGCTTTCAGTCTGCAAAACATCCCAGAGAAATGCCTGGTGAGACAATGGGCAGCCTGGCCTCCCCGCGCCAGCTGTATGCGCCCGGGATTGAGTGTGTGGGACTCCTACGTCCTCAGCATGCATACACAGCACGTCTCACCCAGAGGGCAGTTCAATGAGCTAAGCACCACAGAGCTGACAGCAGGACCCAGACACACTACACACAAAGGGAGGCCAGGCGCCACATTCTACTGGATGGGGACCCTGAGCCAGTCAGTCTCCTGTGTTCACACACATCGGCTGTCATGAGACCACAATGAGCACTTTCTAAGGTTGTCATTTCTGTTATTATATAGCAAATATTGGACACTAATGTAAATCCCTAATACACACATGGAAAAGAGAAAAGCCATCAAATGGGCAGCTCTTTTCTCTCTTCTTTTTCTTTTTTTTTTTGGCAGTCTCACTATGTAGTTCAGCTGGCCTCGAACTCATGCAGTCCTCCTGCCTCAGCCTCCCAAGTGCTGGGATTACAGGCATTACCACCACAACCAACTCATTTCTTTTTTTCTTTTTTTCTTTTTTTTTTATGGTACCGGGAACCAAAGTTCAGGACCTGGTGTCTGCCAGGCAGGTGCTTGTGACACTCAGCTATATCTCTGTCCCTTGTTTCATTTTTTTTTTTTTTTTTTGTTACTGGAAATTGAACTCAGGCCCTTGCGCTTGTCAGGCAAGTGCTACACTGCTGAGCCACATCCCTGGGGTGTGTGTGTGTGTGTGTGTGTGTGTGTGTGTGTGTGTGTGTTCTGCTTTCTGAGACAGGGTCTTGCTTTGTAATTCAGACTGGTCTTAACTCACTACATAACCCAGGCTGGCATGGAACTCACAGCAATCCTCTTGCCACAGCCTCTCAAGTGCTGGGATGACAGGCATGCACCACCACGCCCAGCTCCAGCACCTCATTTCCAAGGGCAGAAAATGTTGTATCAGGGAAGGTAGGAAGGAAACTTGCAGAATCCTTAGTATAAAGGTCCTGCACCAAGAGGATGTATTACTCTACATTCACTACCTGTGCGTTGCTCCACAAGATGCAAAACTAAACACATGCACTGTCATCTCCAGCCAACCCCAAATACATTCATCTTTAAGTAAATAGCTGTGAGTATGAATTTCAAAGCCCTGCAAGTGAACAGCTCTCTTGCCCAAGGAGAAAGAGCTCTGTTGTCACAGCACCAAGAGTCAGGGGCTGGTGGCACGCAGAGAAGGGGCTGACCTGTACAGCGTGTTGAATGCCTTTTCACAGCCCTGCACATCGCACTCAAAAGGCTTCTCTTTCGTGTGCACTCGCACATGGATCCTGAGGCTGTAGGAGGTGAGGAAGGCCTTGCCACAGCCCTCCTGGTTACAGACGAACGTGTACTCTCCTCTGTGAGTCTTCTGGTGGGTGCGCAGGTTGCCTGCTGTGCTGTAGGTTCGGGGACAGCCCTCAAAGGTGCACTGGTACCGCTTTACCTGGCAGAGAGAGGAAACCACATCAGTAGGACAAAAGGTCTCAGTTCTCAGGAGGTACAGACAATACAAATTAGTTGGCTGCTTGGTTTTGTCATGCTAGGGATCGAACTCAGGGTGCTCTACTCCTGAGCTACATTCCCAACTATACACATGTGCAGTCCTGAGACTTGAACTCAGGGTCTTCACAGTGAGCTATCTCCCCAGCCCGTTTACTTTCAGACACTGACCAGGTCATCTAAGATGGGCTCAAACTTGCAATCTTCCTGCCTCAGCCTCCCAGAAGGCTGAGATTATAGGCATGTATCATCTGACCCGGCATCCTTTCATTTTTCATTTTGGGACAGGACCTCAAAAAATCCCATCCCCTTTCTGAGACATGGTCTTACAATGTAGCCTAGGCTGGCCTCAAACTCACCCCCATCATCCTGCCTCAGCTTCCTGATTGCTAAGATTATAGTTGTGTGCCACCACCTGGCAGACTGCCCATGCTTGACTCAAATTTGTATTCCCCTTGCCTCAGCCCCTCCACGTGCTAGAATTATAGACTTCTTTCTTTCTTTCTTTCTTTCTTTCTTTCTTTCTTTCTTTCTTTTCTCTGTATAGTTCATTCTGGCCTTGATCTCACTTTTGTAGATACGATGGCCTTGAACTTGCTGCAATCCTTCTGCTTCAGCTCCAGGGTGCTGGGATTACAGGTGTATATATGTGTACTTTGTTTTTGCTTTTATTTTGTTTTGTTTTCCTGCAGAACTAGGGATTGAGCCCAAGGAGCATTGAGTTACATAACCAAATTCAAGGCTAGCCTGCACTGCACTATACAGTGAGACCCTATCTCAGGAAATATCAAACAGTTGCAGAAGTGCTTCATAAATTATTTGACATTATGTGTACATCATGGTGCTGGCAGTACATACTCGTCAGCCTTAACCAACACCTTCATGCTCAACTCTTCAATCCTGGCCCCATCCAGGCCAGCCACAGCCCACCACGACGCACCAAGAACACTGCTGCTGCTCCCCCAACAGCCGCAGCACCGTGTCCTTGCAATGTGCTCCATCTCACAGCTTAAAACATGAGTCAGGAATTTCTGTCTTTAAGGTGAACCAGTTGGAAAGACACAGACGCAGAGAAACTATTCCTCAATGTGCTGAGCTTCAAACAAGGCGCTTTGGGAATGTAAAATCAGAATTTCTAAGACTGTATAAGAAAGACTAGGAATAAGTGAAGGCCTATATAGGTCAGGGTATCACTCTGAAATTAAGTTGTTTTTTTTTCTCATTTATTTATTTCTTGAGTGAGCTATGATGACTTCCTCAGACAAAGCAGGTAGAAAGGGTATCCCTGAAAAAGGGAAGAACATGGGACATGCACGGAGCTCAATGAGTGCGCTGCACTAGGGAACCACGAGCACTCACAGTACATGGAAGCGAAGAAACTACAGAGGCTGGAGAGCAGAGTAAGGAAAATGAGGCTCAGCCCCAGGAGCTGCGCTAGCAAGAAACACTGGTGGGGTTTAACCCAGAGACCACCACAGTCAGAACAGGGCCAGGAGACCACCCTGACAGCACTGTGCAGGAGGGACGGGAGATGGAGAGAGCAGAAGAGAAGAGCAGCAACAGGTCAGGAGAGAAATGAGCAAAGTGTGACCAAGGAAGCAACTGTGGCCCTCCTGGGAGACAAAAACCAGAGAAATTAAGAGTGTGACTGGCTGAAACAAAACAAAACAAAAAAATAATAATAATAATAATAATAATAATAATAATAATAAGTGGGACTGCCTAAAGGGACAGTGGGGTGTGGAGGAGTGGGAGGCACAGCTGAGACTAAGCCCAAGCTTATGGCCTGGATCACAGCTACCAGTACAGGGCTGGAGAGGCCAGAGCAGCAAGTGCGAGTGTACAGTACACATGGACACACAGGTTGGAAGCCACGGAGTGCCTACAGCCGGCCCCTTGGGTCCACAGGCAACAGCTGGCTTTCCTGTGTAAAAGGTAAAGACAGAGGCTCAGACTCAGTCCCAGCCCTGCCACTTACTGTGTGACCTTAGGAAAATGAAACTCACTAAGCCTTGATTTGTCTATATACCAAGGAAAAAGCAGAAGTCTATCTTTTGGGGGTTGTTACCAGGTTTAAGAATCATTTGTGTGATGCATTTTAATATCACTGGCACATAGTAAGTATCCAACAAAATGATGGCTCTTACAAGAGGACAAAGAATAGACCCTGAAAATCACCAACAGGGACATACTGACTGGAAAAAGAGAAGCCCTTGATGGGGGAGGGAGAAAGGGATGGGAAAGGAGGCAAAGAAGAGCACTACAGAAGCCAAAAGAAAAGTCTCAAAATGTCAAGTGTCAGAGAAAACAAGGAAGATAAGGGCTTGGAAAACAACTAAATCAGCAGCTAGGAATTCACTAATGACTCAGCAAGACTAGTTCTAAAAGGCATGCAGGGGGCAAAAGTCTGGATGAAAGCAAAAGAATGAAAGCGGAAGCAGAGAAAGAGCCTAGGGATGGTGAGCAGCTGTATAAGAGCCTTGAGAGAAGATCGCTCTCCCTTTCCATCTCAGTCTCTGTCTCCCTCCCTCTTTTCCTGCCTTGAACTTTAGGTGATCCTCCAGTGTCAGCCTCCAAAGTGCTGGGATTACAGATGTGTGTGTGAACACAACAGATCAGCTCTTGAGCAGATTCAGAGGGAGAGAGGTCCTGGAAAAAGTGAGGAATCTAGCAACACAATCCTGTGATCCCAACACCAGTGAGGCTGAGGCAGAAAGATCACAAGTTCAAGACCAGCCTAGGCCACAAAGTAAGACCGGTCAGGAAGGAAAGGAAGGAGGGAGGGATGCAAGGAGGAAGGAAACATGGACCACTCCCTCATATTCCTTACCTCTTTGGTCCACCCCAATATGACTTTGCACAGCCTTAGGTACTGCCCACTCACCTATCACTGTTTGCCTTTCCCACGGCATTACAGGATGTTCTTCCCAGATACCTGCTAAACTGTTTCAACCACTGGTC
Source organism: Tympanoctomys barrerae (assembly GCA_002564285.1). Taxonomy (NCBI): domain Eukaryota; kingdom Metazoa; phylum Chordata; class Mammalia; order Rodentia; family Octodontidae; genus Tympanoctomys; species Tympanoctomys barrerae. Next base: position 1,281 of record NDGN011142895.1, on the reverse strand, counting down.
TCATGTCTCAGTGCCTAACTTTGAGGTAGGTGCCAGAATTATTCTAACACAGTGTTCCTCAGCTGCCATTCTGCTCAGAGGATAGTCTCAATCACTTAGTCTGATATTCAAGAAATTTCCCAAGGCCTCTGCCACCTTCTTTCACATTACTCCGGAATGAGCCACGCAGGGGCCCTGTCTAGGCCCAGAGGAAACCGTGTACCTGTCCCCAGCTATGATTTGGAACTCCTACTTCCTTGCTTTTGCTCTTTCCTTTACCGGTTACTGGAAATGCCCAGTGTCCTTTGCTTGTCTGAGTTTTCCTCTTCCTTCAATTCAAGCTGCACTGCTCCCAAGGTCTTCTATAATCACTCCTGTGACCTTCGCTAAAGATCAGAAATATTTATACCATCCATTTGGCACTTGGTATGTATCATTAATTGTCCTCTTCATGTGTATTTTCTGATTTTCCATCAAAAAGACAAACTTCTACCCAGGCATGATGGCGCATACCTGTAATCCCAGCACTTTGAGAGGCTACAGCCGGAGGAGCCCTACGCGGGGAACTAAATGAGACCCTGACCCCAAATCAAAATTTAAACAGGAGTGGGGATATAGCTCAGTATAAAGGCCCTGGGTTTAATCCAGTTTCACAAAAATAAGACTACAAACTTCTTCCATGCTGCCAATACACATTTCAAAATAACCACTGGCCAGTAAGGAGAACTGGAACTGCAGATTCTGCAATAAAGGAATCTATGTCTCAATCATAAAGCAGCAAAGGATGAGAACAGACTTCCATTCTTATGATGCTGCAACAGTTGATAACTTTGTGAAGAGTAACTGTAATAAATAAGCAACTCCTCTCCTGTCTCCCTGCCCTGCTCCCACCTCAGTTGCTGTACTGGGGCAATTCAATGTTCTTTCCTCAAAGGAATTCTTTCCTAACGGCCCTTTATTGACACCTGACTTATTTTAGGGCTTCATAACTTGATGTTCACTCAGTCTTGTGTATCTGTGCATTCTGCATCTGTGGATTCAGCTGGTCACAGACTTAAATTTTCAGGAAAAAACTGCATCTGTACTCCACAGGTATAGACTTTGTCCTCATCACTATTCCCGAAACAACAGAGTATAACTACTATTTGTATAGCGCCTTACACTGTATTAGGGATTTCAACTAAAGATGATTTAAAGTATTTCTTTCGGGCTGGGGAGATGGCTCAGTGGAATAAGCACTTCCCTGGCAAGCGCAAGGACCTGAGTTTCAATCCCCGGTTCCGCCAAAAAATAAATAAATAA
>NDGN011142882.1:0-17361 GCA_002564285.1 Tympanoctomys barrerae | reverse complement strand
CTTTGCCAAGCTTGTTCCAAGTAGGTGCTTTAGACCACTGAGCCATCTCGCCAGCCCCTCACACGAGCAATTGACCTATTTTTTTTTTTTTTTTTTTTTTTTTTTAATCTTAAGACACACAGTCTTGCTAAGTTGCCAGACTGGGTTTGAACTTCGGATCCTCCTGCCTCAGCCTCCAGAGGATTGAGATTACATGGCTTGCCCTCAGTTTCTCTGAGGAGTCCCTAGGGTGGGTCTCTGTTCAGATATGTGTATTCTGAGAACCATGTTGTGGGGTGTTTATTTCTACCTGTTGCCATTTCTTAGAGAGCTGCAGATGTGTCAGCTCCCACTAGGTGCCCCTCTGCCTTTGTGGCCTTCAGCACGGGGCTTTTGTCCTTCTCTGTCTCAGTTTCCTTGACTGTAGGGTGGGAGAATAACAGTCCCTCCTTGGAATGATGAGCGTGAAGCGACTTGATAAATGTCAAGTTGGAGCAGCGATCTGTAGAAGCTGGTTGTTATGACTACCATGGTGACTGCTTCGTGTTATCCTTACCAGGCAGAAATGGGAATACAGGGGGCTATTACCACTGTGGCGGTGGTGGTGAAGCTGATAGATACTGTGTTCTTACTACCTGCTCTTACTCTCCATGCTTGGTGGACCCAGGAGGGATGCAAGTAGGTTTCACAGGTGCGCAAACTTGGGCTCAGAAAGGTGAGGTCACTTGTGCAAGGCCACATGGAAGCCATGCGGTGGATATGGTGGCTCAGCCGGCTCCTTCCTCTCCTCAGAGCTCATGTCTCGACCTAAGCTTCCCAGTCTCAAGCTCTGCTGTGCTGTTGGAGCTGTGAGCAGACCGAGGCAGGCCCGAATCTATCCCTCATAGCTGTGCGGGTGCAGGGCTCACCGCCTCCCGAAAGTGTAAGGATGGACGAACTCCAGTGCAGCTGCCACCCACATGGGTCACCTTGGACCCTCTGCAGTGTTAGGGACCCAAGGGGTCCTTCATTGTGGCTTAGCAAACCACTCTTGAATTCCTTCCAAAGCAGCCTCCTTTGGACCAGGCCAAGTAAGTCCTGGTTAGCTGTCGCACTGGGGGTGCGGGTTCCAGGACTTTCAGCGCTGCAGTCCGTCTCCTTAGAAGTAGACTCCGCTCACTTATTCAGTATGTTCAGTTCTGAACCGGGCAGCGGCGTCAGCACCCTGCTTTTACACTGTCGACCTTTGCTGGGAGAGCTTAAGCTCGCATCAGCTTTGAAGGTACCCAGACTTTATGCTTGTCTGAGACTGACTGGGTGTTCCAACGCTGACACAGAGAAGCACTAAAGACTCTTTCAAATAAAACAGGTGGAAAAGCTAGATCTTTTTGTTGTTCAGTTGTGCGAGTTCTTCATGTTTTCTGGGCACAAGTTCCCTATCACAAATACCATTTTCTTGATACTGCCTTAGAAGGAAGGATGGGAGTTTTTAATTCTGATGAAATCTGGTTTATCTTTATTTTTTGATGACTTGTACATTTTGGTGTCATAGCTGGAGATTTTTTTTTTTTTTTAACCTAACTTAAGGTTATTAGGATTGACTCCTGTGTTTTCTTCTAATGGTTTTGTAGGTTGGGCTGTCCTGCTTAGAGTCTTCTCAGCTTGAAGTTAGTTTTTGTGCACTGGGCCTGGCGGGGTCTTGCTTGTCCCCTCTTCCCACCTTTGTGCTGACCCAAGGCTGGGAGAGAGGTGCGGGTAGCCTGGCAGAAAAGGGAACTAACCTTTTTCTCATGTTCACTGACTGCTGGGTGTGGCGGCCTCACGGGGGACTGTCAGCGCAATGGCACTGCCTCCAGCTTCCAGGGCTCTGGGATGAGCAGGTCGGGCAGCGCTGTCCCCCGTTGGCCCCACACTGGCGACCCGGCCTCAGTTGGTCTGGTCCAGGGCAGGGGACCAAGTGAGTGGGACAGCGACTGTGGTTTATCCAGGCTGTGCCTATGAGCAGGCTGTCAGTGCCAGAGGCCAAGGGTGGTATCGGTGTTATCGCTGTCCCCAGCAGGGAGCCCAGCATGGGGCCAGCTGGGGCCACACTGGGACAGTGAGCCCATGAACAGATGTCAAGGCCTGAGCTTCCTGTGCGGGCTGTCATCTCCTGCCTGGATGCCTGCAGCAGCCATCAAGTGGCCTTCTCGCTTTTCTGATCATGCCGCAGATCTTCTGTGTAGCCGTCTTCAAGAGGCCCAAGGCGGGATCTTTTATAGGGAGGGTCGGGTGGTCTCAAGCCTTGGCTCCTGACCCCCAGCACTCCGCCGGCTCGTGGGATAGAACCCAGAAGCCTCTGCCCGTGGCCTGGCCTCAGGTGCTTCCCCAGCCTCGTGGCCAGTCCCCCTCTCTTGCTCCCTTTGCTGAAGCCTTGCTGGCCTCCTTGCTGTCCTTCGATGCTCCAGGGCCTTTGCATGTGCTATTCTGGGCCCTTGAGTGCTGTTCCACTGGTGGCTGATGGGCCATGCCTTTCCCTCACTCAGGCTCCGCCCACAAGCCTCCATCCTCAGGCTTGGACCCCCACCCTCTATCCCTCCACCTGTGTGTGCTCATCTTGCACCGATCAAGAATTACTGTGGTGTACGTATTGGAGCAGAAAGTGCTCTGTGTACTGGGCTGGAAGGCAGTAACCGGTAACAAAGTCTGGAGCCGGCTGCTGGGCTCACGTCTGCTGGGTGACGTTGGGCAGATGACTGCCCCTGTCTACTCTGTCTGGGAGGATACAGCAGTGCCTGTGCTGTGGAGTGGGGAGGGGATTGGCTGCTGTCACGAGTGCTGCTGCTGTGGCATCCTTGCCAATGGCCCCCCTTGACCAGGGCCTCCCTGAGGCATCTCGTTCTCTGGGGGCCACTGGGGTGCTAGGGCATACAGCTGCTCAGACAGATCTGGGGAGAGACGGAGGGAGGCGCACCTGCCACAGCTGGGGCCTGGCTCTGCCTCGTCCCATTTCTGATTCCTGGTGGGGATTTCATGGCATGGGGCCACGTCTTCTCTGTGTGCCTCTCCAGAGCATCAGAATCCCGCCTTGTGGGCGGAGTCCGCTTGCAGTCACACCCAGAATGCCGCAGGAGCATGCACTGAGTGCTTACTGTGTACATATTGGGCATTTTCCCCGCGATGTCCAATTTATCCCTCACTATAAAGAACATGCACAGATGAGTTTGTGTTCCAATCCCTCCTCTTGCTTTAAGGCCTTGGACCTTAGTCTCTCCAGCTGCTAATGAGGGCAAACAAACCACCACAGGAGCTAGGGCAAGGCTCAGTGGCAGGGCACTAACTGCCACTATTCTTGTCACCCTCATCCTCTTGGTTGGTGGGTGTGAAGCTGGGCTCAAGGTGCAGGGAACTGGCCCTCCGCAGCATCTGGGATCATCATGTCTGCAGGGACAGGGAGGTCTCTGATTCTCCAGGAGCAAAGGAGAAGTGGCAGAAGGGTGGGCCATGGAAGAGAGCTCCTGGCCACGTTCTGCATGGCCTGGGTCCTGTGAAGGTGATGCCCCTCCACCCCATCCTTCCTGGGGACTGAACCCAGGACCTCATGCATGATGGGCAAGCGTTGCACCGCTGGGCATAGCCCCAGGGGGCATTTTAAAAATACTTATTCTGCTAAGGAAAAGAGGGCAGGAGCTGTCTCTATGGTCACCGGGTGACTGTCTACCTCTCTCTGTCTGTTCTACTTGCTGTGCATTGCCTCCTGGCTCTTCTTAAATACCACGTGGGCCTCTGCCCCAGCCCTTTGCACTTGCTGTTCCCTCTGCTGGGGACACTCTTCTCTTAGGTTGTGGCTCAGCCAGGCTCTCTGCTCAGATGTCACTCCAGGAGACCTTGCTTGACCTCCCTGTCTGCAATAGCACTTCCTAGTCTCTTCTTCTGACCTGTTGTAGTATTTCTCATAACTTGATACTGTATGGAGGAGATGACCAGGTGACATTTATAGAATAAGTGCTGCATGCATGAATGAATGAGTGGACTCCCGGCCCCAGGTCAGTCCGATAGCTGGTAGGAGCTGGCTCCAGGCCAGGTGCCCTCTGGATTGACGTCTGTCCCTCTCTTCCTGCTCTTCCTCAGGAGCTGGCCAAGCGGACACCAGGCAAGCATCCGGACCACCCCGCGGTGCAGAATGCGCTGCAGGCCATGAAGACGGTGTGCTCCAACATCAATGAGACCAAGCGGCAGATGGAGAAACTGGAAGCCCTGGAGCAGCTGCAGTCTCACATCGAGGGCTGGGAGGTGCGCACAGCAGGGCAGGGGAGGACTTGGGCTTCAGAGGGCCCGAGTGCCAGGCCACAGGGGCAGACTGCGGCCTGGTGCTAGGGTTGATCTGCAGCGTATTTTGCTTGGTCTATAATACTTTTTAAAAAAAGTAGCTTATTTATTTTCCAACTGAATCCACATTAAAGTCCAGGTTTAGTTTCTCTCGAAGAATTGGTGATATAGGTCTCCTGTGCTCAGGCGCGACAGCCCCCAAAGCCTCATGTTTTCCTACATCCCCACTGCTCCCTGTTACTTCCCATTCATTTGTCCACATGCCGTGCTCCATAAAGGGCCCTAGAGCTTCAGAGGCCGAGTGGCATTCAGGCGTCTACTCCAGGACACACTTCAGGCTTGGCACTTCCTTGGTAGGTGATATTAGGCTCATGTTTCAGATCCTCTTCTATACCTGGCACGTAGGAGGTACTCAGTAAAGGGCAGGTGTTGGTCTCGCTGTCACTGTGATTATTAGGGGATAGGATTCTTCGGCTCTCCATGTAGTTTATAATTTATTTATTTAAGCTTCCACTCCTTCTTAGATTATTAGAAGTTTCCTATGAGTCTGCAGAAGGAAATGGGAAATTATAAGTAAATAATTCAGTCGCAGAGTAAACACAGCTGGAGCTGGAGGGTAAGACCCAAGATGAAAGGCTCCTGGACAGAGATTGCTGTCTGAATCATTCGCGTGAGTCCTCTGGGTTTTCTGGTCATGGTAGCCCTTGCTGGGTTAGGGATTTAGCGTTCTTTTCCTGGCACTGGGGAATCCAGATGTGCTGCTCTGTTGCTGTGAAGCTGAGGGCTTGGCCCCAGATGGGAGAGGTCTGTGCACACGGCAGAGGGGGTTTTGGTTGGCACTTGCCTCATGCTGTGCCCTCCTCCTGCTGGGCTGCTGCCCTGGCTGAGGCTAGAGGACAAGGAACTATGTTTCCCAGATTCCCTTGCAGCTGTTTGGGGGGTTTTGGAGTATGAGTTGAAGTTTGGCCAAGATCAGAGTTGGCTGCTTGAGAGGTGGGAGGTAGGACAGCGGCCGCCCTTCTGCTGTTTGTAGGGAAAGCGCCGCCATGGTTGTGTCAGGCTTCTGGAGTGGCAGCATTAGCGGAGGGCCCAGGCCCTGGCTTCGAGTGTGCAGGGCCAGCGCAGGGCATCCATAGGTGCTGGGGTGGTATGTACCCCATGCCTCAGGTGGCTTTGCAGTTGGCAGCTGAAGGAGCAGCTGCTGCATGCCCAGGTGGCCGCTGAACAGCGTTTCCAGGAGTGTGAGCTTGCGTCGGCCAAGTGTGCCCCTCCTTTCCATCAGGACAGTGGCTCCCCTGGTGGGCTGCTTCTGCCATGTCATTAGTTTTCTGGGAGGCCTAGGCCAAGGCTCTGGCCCCTTTCATGAGTAAGCCTCTCATTCCTTTCTGCTTAAAATGATGACCTGATCTGTTTACTGCAACTGAAGGTTGCCGAACATGCAGATTCGCTGGCTGGGTCATGTCATCTGAAGACTTCCATCTCGGCTTTCTGATGTCCCACATCTGTGACTCGCTTTCTCCTGATCGTGACCTTTCCTTTGTGATTCCATAAACATTACATGTCCAAAACGGAGAGAAAGACCTGGTTAGGGGCAAGAGGGAATGCTCCTTTCCATTGGATGAAAGTATTTTCTCGAAGCCCCAGGAAAACTCCTTACATCTCCTTGGCCAGAAGTGGCTTACATGGCCACTTGCAAGAACGAATTGAGTCGATTCATTTAAGCATCTGTCAGATTGGGTTTTGAGCTTCCTGACAGCCGAGGTAAAAAGAGCAGCTCAGATATTACCTATCGCTCGTTGTCAAAGGAGGGGGGATTAAATAGTCTAGAAGACTGAATTTCCTAGCACTCAGCTGGCAAACAAGTTTCTCACGTGGCGCCTCTGGGGAAGAGTATTGAGCAAGTTCCTTGGCAGCCAGAGCGGAAGTAGCTTTCTGAGGCCTCTCTCTGGTGAGGAAATAGGAACTAAGGAGCTATGGAATACTTCCTGCCCCTGAAAATCTATGATTTGGAGCTCATAGGGTCCATATTTTTATCAGTTTCTGAGTGCATCTTAGGAAACAGGAAATAGCCTACGGTGACAATTGCTCCATTACTGAGCACCTGCTGTGTGCTGCCGACCCAGCAAGGGAGGTGCTGTGATTGCCTGTGCTCTGTAGACGGGGAAACTGAGGCACAAGGCCATAGATCCGAGGCCCCGCTGTGTAACTCACAGGTGGCTATGCCTCGGGGGAGCTCAGCTGCTCTCTGGGCCTCGTTCTGGGTTCTGGGCGTGTCTGAGTGATGCGGTCTCTGACGTCCTCCCCTGGGGTCATTGTGAGGGTGCCACCAAGAGTAGAACGTGAGAGCTCTTTGGGTCGTATGAAAAGGTTTTCCACGAAGTAGGAAGGTTTTCAAATCAGTTGATTTTAAAATCAAGGTGAATTGTGAACAAAACATCTCTTCCTGTTGAAGCTGCCTGCAGTGGCCCAAGCAGTCCGTAGTCACCCCTGGGGACATCTGACTTAGGCTGTCACTCACAGCGAAGGGCGGGGCTTACCAGGTCTTGTTTCAGACCCTGGGTGGTTTCGCATCTTTCCATTTGCCAGGTTGTTGCTCTGATAGGTGGCCCTCACCTTTCTCTCTCTCTCTCCTTCTGGGTGACAGGGTGGAGCAGGATCTGTCTGTCTGTCTGTCTCTCTCAAATTGTATTTTAAAGAAAAAGAAATGATAAACAAGTGACAAACAAATGAAAAACAAAATTCCAAGACAGTATGAAAGGAGCGTGACAGTGGTTAATACATTGCATATTGTTATCTTTCAGTTAGTTATTCACAGTACAGGATATCAGCATTTAATTGTGCAAACAGTACTAGCACAGATGTATCTTTTCACGAACCGAGACAAATTAACAGAACAACTATTTTAACTATATGTATAATATATATTGTAAATTATATAAAAAGAATGCAAAATAGTGAAAAAAATGAAAAAGAAAAACATTAGACATTATAAAAACTTCAAAAACAAAATAGTAGGAACCAGACATTGGTATTGGTATTGGTATTGCATAATGCTATCTTCAAATTAGTTGTTCAGATGACCAGATTTAAGCATGCAAAGTTGGCAAAGAAAGAAAAAAAGTTATAAGAAATTAAAAAGGACAAGAAAAAAAAAAAGAAGTAAGGGTCTCTCCTGACTCCCTCCTTGGGATTTGCTTTTGTCACTAGTTTAGTCTCCTGTTCTTGGGCTGTGCCTCATCTGTCACAAGCCATCACCCTTTTTGTTATTGTGAGACTGGGTTAGTTAAAACCAGATACGTTAAGCCGTGAATCTGTTTTACTGAGCACAGGAAATGACAGCGTGTTGCAAGACCCGGAAGTGAGTGAACTAGCCAGGCGCCTTGGGAGACGCCTTTGCCTCAATTTCCTGCCCTGAAAAATCCAGAGAGTGGTAGAACTCCCCTTCAGGGCATCCTGAGGAGGTGATGCCTGCAGAGTGCTTGGGACAGCACCCACCTCGGTGTGTCCAGGAGCCATGGCGGTGAAGAAGGGCTCCTTCCTTCTCTTCCTGGGTGCAGAGCTTCCTTCAGCTTTTCCCGGAGCATGAGGGTGTGTGCCAGCCCTCCTAAAGCAGGACCTCTGAGTGCGGGGCCATGGAGGGTCTTCCTGAGGCCCAGGGTAGTGGGAGGACCGTGTGTGCTCTCCCTGAGAGAGGAGCGGGGGCTCCCCTTACTGGCTGGGATCCCTGGGTGTCCAGATGGTGGGCCCAGACTGCTTGCTCACCTTTGGCTCAAGGAAGGAAGCCAGAGGGAGGAAGTGGGAAGCCAGAGGAAGAGGTCTTGAAATACAAGTGGCATGTCTTCCTGCCACCCATCCTGTGAGGCCATGGGCTCAGCGGGGAGCAGCCTCTCCTCTTGGAACTCCCTGCTCTAGATCAATGATTGCTCCAAGACCTCTCAGATCCTCTTCTCAGAGGCTTCCATGGAGGACAATGGTGGGCAGGCAGTGGTTCGGGTCCCAGCTCACTCCTCACTCAGCAGGCGAGACATGTTACCATTTGGTGCCTCAGTTTCCTCGTCTGTCTAAAGGAGCCTTCATGTGTGCCAGGCGAGGGCTCTACCATGGAGCTACCTCAGCCTTTGATTTGGCCTCGTAGTGTTACCTGCTCTTTGGTCAGCTCTGAACGTGACTGCTTCTGCTTGGTTGTGGCTGTATGTTTGGAAAGAGGCCCCCACCCCCGACTGGTTGGGTCTGGCCGCTCAGCTCGTGTCCTCTGCATCTGGTCCTTAGTACTCCCTGACCTCAGGTCCAGGGAGGTGGAGGTGTCATGGGCTTCTCCGTGGGGCTACTGTGGAAGGCCCGCCCTCCTGACCTTGGCAGCATGCTCAGAGTCTAGACACAGGCTGCTGGGGGGTTCCTAGCCAGAGCTCAGAGGCAGCTTCCCGCCCTGCCACATTCTCCCAGGTCCTATGGTGGCTTTGGCTGCTGCAGGTGAGGCCTAGAGCAGGAGATCTAGACGCTCCTCATACAGGCAGCCCAAGCTCCTGTGGAGCCTGGAAGGCAGGGAGGGGGGCCTGAGTTAGGCAAGGTAGGAGTGAAGGTGGATACTGTGGCCCTGAGTGCCCACTGATGGAACCTCACCTCCCTGGGCTCACTGAAGACCCTGGCGTCCCTCCCTGGTGGCCGCACTGTGAGAATCAGAAGTCTGCCTACGGCGTGCGTGTGCCTATGTGGTCCCCTGCCAGCTACCAGCTGGGATTGCTGTTCCAGGCCGCACAGCTCTTGATCACAGGTTACTGGAACCCCAGGCAAAGGAGGTTGCCGCACCAGTGTTCCAGAGCAGCTCCAACAGCAGTGAGAGAGACCCTGGACGGCAGTTAGCAAATGGCCTGGCGTCTGAGTTGCCCAAACCGGTTCCCCTTCCTGGCTGTCAGAAGTAACTGTGTCAGCATATCTTGCTGGGGTAGAAGCTCCTGTTGTTCTGGGTGCTAAGCATTTGGGGGACAGGGAGTCTGTGATAATTCTCCTTTTCTCTTCCTTCCCCAAGTTCATTTCCAGGCAGGGACAGCGTAGGGTCTCCTTGCTTCTCCTTTGAGCGAGATCTGCAGGTCTGCTCTGTGACTTTCCCAGTAACTGCTTTTACACAACATCCCTGGGCTCGAGTATCTGAGGCTCCCTCTGTCCCCCTGGGGACAGAGGTGTCCTGTAGTGGTGCAGAGGTGTGGCAGCTCCTGGAAGCAGTGCAGGGATGGTGAGGTGGGGTGGGTGCTGTGCTCCGCTCCCTCTGAGCCCAGATCCCTGCAGCTCTTTTTGTGCCATCGGTGGCAGCAAAGTCCCCCACCGTGATGGCTGTCTTTGTCTTCCTGCTGATGGAAAGGCGAAAGGAAGGAGGCAGAGGGAAGCAGCCTGTTGCAAGGCAGCCACACGGCAGTGGACATGCTGCCACTACCCTGGTCACATGACCCTGCCTGCTGCGAGGGAGGTTGCAGAATGTTGTCTATAGCTGGGTAGCTGAGGGCCCACCAAGGCCCCACACCCCCAAATGACAGCCCTGTGGGTTTGGGGCTAGGTGGACATTCTGTGCCCACCCGTGTCTCTTTCTAGTCTCTTTTTCTCTTAGTGTCTTAGTGTCTGCTGCAGCCTTGCCCTATAGACCTATAGACTGATCTGTGTGCTCCCTGGCTCTGAGGAATCTGCCTATGCGGGACCCTCTCCATCCTTGCCTTCGGCCCTGTCATAGCTATTGCTTCCCAGGCCCAGCTTGCTGCAGCCTTGTGCCTTTCTCGGTCACTCTGCCCTGTGTCTTGGTCAGCAGACGGCACACGTACAGAGTTATAAGCTCTGTAGCACCCTGGAGAGAGGGCTGGGGAGCACAGGGCACCGTTCCTACCCATGCGTGCCTCCTCAGCTGGGTAGGCGCTCTCAGTCCTGTGCCTGATGGTACTCAGGAGGGCACCAGCTCTTCCACGGCACCTGCCGTGTGTCAGGGTGTTTTGTACACGCAGGAATACAGCAGCACATGTTCAACAATGGCTTTAACATTACAGAAGGCATTCTTGTGGGGATGCAGCCAGTCAACATATAAATAAATAATGAGGAATTATGGACAACAAAAAACTACCCTCAAACAAACAAACAAACAAATAAAAAAACTAGCCCAAACAAAAACCAAACCTAAACACACCCAGATGCGGAGTAGGGGCTGCTGTTAGCTGTGTGCAGTGGTGAATCGCGTCAGCTTCCTGGACCCCATGCCTCCCTTGGGTCACACTGCCGTGTCCCTCAGGTTGCGCTGGCATGCTCAGCAGCTGGAAGCCATCAGTCGTGTGTGTGGCTCTTCTGCCAGTAGATATGCATTAGCCTTCTGGGGGTGCTTGGGGGAGGTGGCGAGTTCTCTCCATGGGACAGGACGGGCATATTCCCAGTGTCCTCCCGACCTGGCTGGCTCATTCACTGCCCTGCCCCCCTCCTTGGTCTCCAGGGCTCCAACCTCACGGACATCTGCACACAGCTCCTCCTGCAGGGGACCTTGCTGAAAATCTCTGCGGGCAACATCCAGGAGCGGGCCTTCTTCCTCTTCGATAACCTCCTCGTCTACTGCAAGCGAAAGTCCAGGTGACATGCTGGGGTGGGGGGTGGGGCCCAGGTGCCAGGAGGACGGCTTGGAGCAAACTCACTGCTTTCTCCAGGTGACACCTTGTGTCTGGGCTCTCTTTCCTCTTTTGTGTGTGTGGGGGTTTGTTCTAAATTAAAATATGATGGGAACCACACATGTTATTGTAAGTTTTCTCAGAGCCACATTTAAAAGCGATGAGCAGAAACAGGAGAAATGAATTAGTATGATGTATTTCATTTAAACGAACATATCTACAGGTATTATTATATTGTGATTGTATTTACTTGTTGTGTTTTCACACTAAGGCTGCAAAGCCTGGGAGTGTGTTCCTGTCCCAGCACACTCAGCCTGTCTGGGATGCATTGTAGATACTTAGTATCCACCTGCGGCTTGCGTTCTGTTCTTCTTGGTGGTCACAGGGGCTGAGAGGTTCACATGACACCAGCCTGGGATTCTGAGATGGGGGGACTTGACAGGAGGGCTGCTCTTTCCCTGCTGAGATCTGGGAGGGGAAGAAAGCATCTTGATCATCTTCGCATCCTACGGGTGCTTCTTGCACTGCACAGACCCCGGGTGCGAGTGCACAGGTGATGAGCAGGCAGTTAGACGCAGTGCGTGCCTAACTGGAAGTTTGGGAGGTGGGTGGGCAAAAGGGAGGAGGGACTAGGAGGTGGGTGGGTGATCCATAAAGGTAGGCAGGGAGGAAAGAGCACGGTGGGTGGGTGTTGAGTGGATGTGTGCGTGGACGGAATCCGGAGGGGAGGGGCTGCACGCTGAGATGTGCAGGGGGTGGGAGGGGCCTCGCGAGAACGAGCAAGCATCAGAGCGATTGGAGACGTGGACGGGAAACTGGCAGAGGGGCATCCACGTAGGTCCGTGTGTCGCCCCGTCGCTGCTTTTGTCCAATTCCCTGAAAGACAGTAACTTTTCTCCCGCTTTCTCAACACAGTCAGTTTTTGCACGTGGTCTCTCAGCCTGACCTTGTGGGATGTTAGGAAGCCATGAAGAGCACCTGGATCCATGGGAGAAGCTTGTTATTGAAAGTCACTTTGGCCTGCCTTTCATTTTCTGTCCTTCTTTGTGTTTTGCCCTCCTGGGGATTAAACTCAGGGCTTCATGAATGTGGTGTGAGCACTCTACTATTGAACTACAACCCCAAATAATTATAATGTCACCGGAAGTTGTAAATAGGTACAAAGGCCCCCCCTTTGTACTGGGGATTGAACCCAGGCCATGTGCATGCTAGGCAAGTGCTCTGCCAGGAAGCTACATCCCTAGACCTTCTTTTAAAATTTTATATTGAAACAGGCTCTTGCTGAGCTACCTAGGCTGGCCTCTGACTTGCAGTCCTGTTGCCTTGGCATCGCGAGTAGCTGACAGTACAGGTGTGTGATGTAATGTCATGGGTCCATGGCTGGGCCTGCAGTCTCCCCTATGTCAAGGTGTTTTGTATGTGCACGCTATAGGCAAGCAGGGGCTTCTGTCCTGTGACATAGGCAGCAGGCCCAGTGCTTCCCTATCTGGCTTTCTTGGTCCTCCTGATCCCTCTGGTCTGATCTCGCCCCTTTTTCTTTCTCCTTCTGTAAACCCCTGCATCTCCCACATCTCTCTGGCTCTTGTCTCTCTGATCCCTCCATCTCCTGCCCACACTCCATTATGGTGGGCACAGTTGGCTCTTGGTCTTGATCCACCCAAAGGCCTAGTGCCCTTGGTTTCCCTGGATTTCTACCCCGTCTCATTCTGCTTCCTCGTGCAGGACTAGACGGCTGGCTTGCTCTGCCCTCCTCCTGGGCTCCCTTGTGGTTGGTGGAGCCCGGCCCTACTTCACTTGACCCTGCTTGGCTCCCAGCTGGCCAGGCCTCCCTGCCCCATGCCTTACTGAGTTCTCTAGAGGTGCATTTAGATGTGTGCTTGGTGGGGCTTAGCTTCTGGTTTGTTGGTGGGTGGGTTGGTGGTGCATGGGCAGGTGGGTGGGCAGCAGGACTGGGAGTGGGGGTGGAGCTTGGAGGAAGGGGAGAGAGAACGTGGCGGTGATGGTGCTTGGCTGATGGTGGCCAGGGTGCTGGGCTCTGGTGGATGGCTGTGTGGACGCACAGATGAACGGACAGAGAGGAAAAGCTAGGAGGTGGGGAGTGTGGCTGGCTAGAGCACGGGGGCATGAATGGGCCGCGGGCAGCTTGGGAGGCAGAGATTCCCACCTTTCCATGTTCTTGCTCAGCAGGAAGGTGAGAACGGGCTCCGTGACTAGTGCAGCCCTTTTCAGATCCTTTTCCCTGCCATTCTGTCTTAGGGATGAAATGAAAGGGTGACTTTCCAGAGGCTTCCGAGTTCCTTCATCTGGCAGGGTGGGAGCTGAGGGTCAGGTCCGACTCTGGGCCTCCTTTGTGACCTTGATGCCACCTTGCTGGCAGTTCTAGCCTTGTCACCTGCTGTCTCTGAGTCTCTGTTTCTGTGTCCGTCAGCCTCCTCAGGCCATGGTGAGAAACTTGGTTACAGGGTAGATGATGGGCATTGGGTGCCCCTGTGTGGGCTTCGCCTTCGTTTTCTCTCCCATGACTGGGGACCATGCTACCCAACCCCCAGTGGATCCCTGTCCAGCCGCTTCTCCAGTTTTGTGGCTTAGGCTCTCTGTGCTTTCTTTTCTTCATCTACAAAGCCGTGCCCTATCCCGTGTACACAGCGGGGTCGCTGCAGAGATGGATGCGCTAAGTGCTGGGTGCAGAGTAAAGGCACAGCACACAGTGAGTGTACAGCACACAGTGAGTGCACAGAGTAGGGGCTGGCCGTTGTGCTTCTACTGTTAACCCAGAGTTGTCCTTGGATTCTTGCTCAGGCCACCATGTGTTCAGGCCCCTGCCCTGGCCTTCCCTCCCCATCCCAAGGTGGTGCCCTTCTACTGGGGCCTGGGACTCTCTCTCCCATCCCATGGTGTGTCTCTTCCTGCTTGTCCTTCTCCTTCTATCCAGTCCTTAGGGTTTCTGCTGCTGCCTCATGTCCCCCACCGCCTAACTTCTCTTTCCTGCCTGCCCCTCTGGTCTCACAGGGATACCCGAGTGTCTTCCTTTGGCCCCTGTGAAGCTGCAGCCAATGCCAACTATCCCTTCCCTGGCATGTGGCCTGGGGCTCCCAGAAGCAGGTGCTTTTCTAAGAAGACTGGGGACCTCAGGGACCTGCTCCCAACTCTGCTGGATTGACTGAGCCCAGTGCAGGCGTTTTCTCCTAGGGCAGGCTCTCTCTTCATAAACACAACTCCAGTTCCAGTTGTGTTTACGAAGAACCCCAGGTCTCTACGTGGGTCCTGTTGGGTCCTCCCTGCTGCTGCTGTGGTGTGCTCTTTTCAGTCCATTCTCTGCCTTGATTTTCTAGAGGAGCCGGCTGGTTGGAAGGAAGGGGTGTATTGTCTCCTGGAGAAGCCAGCATGTAGCCAGCCTGCCTGCCTCTGCCTCTGGGCCAAAGTCGAGAGTTCTGAGTGCCCAGAGGTCTGGGGCTGGGCCCCGGTGAAGGCATTCCTGTCTGGCTTGTGTGGTCACATGGTGCCCAGCGGCTGGGGGTCTCCTTGGTCTTCGCCTGCATGGTGCAGGGCATTGCGCTCCAGGGTGTGGGTCAGGGTCATGGAGCAGAGTGCTGTGGGCTAAGGCAAAAGCAAAGGCTCTTCGGATGCCAGAAGTGGATGGGAATGTTTTAATAGTCCGCCCTCCAAGCTAAGAAGGGGAAGCTGAGGCCCAGAACTGCTGAGTCTGCTGTATCTGAGCCGCTCACTCAGCATCTTAGAAGCCGCAGTAGCTTGTGGGGGCTAAGAGCACCGAGGCGCTGCTGCTTACCCACCTCGTGACCACAGGCAAGTTATGTCAGCTCCTCGTGCTTCTGTCTTCCTATCCTGGTAGAGGGGTAAAGGTGATTCCCATCCAGGTGGGTCAGCTTTGTAGGATGAGTAAGATACGGAAAGGTTAGAGATGTACAGAGGTTAGAATAAGGCCTGAGACATGAGTGAGAGGTGGAAATACACATACGTGTCTTCCCTTGGGTTCTCACACGTACCTCACACAAGTTACGTCTGATGCAGGAGCCTTTTTCCCATCCTGCTCCTGTCCCAAACTGTCTCCTCTGGTTTTTCCTCATTCTTAGTAAATGTCACCAAACCCTGGACAGGGTGTGTGTGTGTGTGTGTGTGTGTGTGTGGATGGTGGTGAGCTGATTTACTTGACCCCTACTTCATAATGTACACAAAAGCCAACTTTAGATAGACTGTAGATTTCAGTAGAAAAGCTAAAACAATCAGGCTTCTAGAAGAAAGCATAAGAGACCATCTTCACGATGGAGCATGAGAGAGTTTCTTCAATATGATAAGGAATGTAATTATAAAGGAAAAATCAATCACTAGATTACATTTAAGTGAAAAATTTCTTTTCACCAAAAGATACTGTGAAGAGAGTAAAAAGGAGGCGGCAGCTTGGGGAAACTGTGAATACATAGAACTACCACGGAATATGTATTCAGTGTCTGGAGATGTCCTTTCAGCAAAATTGGCCCTCTGCTTACTTTTACAAATAAAGTTTTATTGGAGCACAGACACTGCCATTCATTTCTTTATATTCTGTGGCTACTTCGGTGTCTCAAGGACAGGGATAAATCATTGTGACAGACACTGTATGAGCTGAAAACTAAAATGCGTACTGTTGGGCCCTAATGTTTCTAAAGTGCCAACTCCTGCTAGAAGCAATTAAGAAAAAGAACATGCAACAAAAAATGGGCAAGGGGCAAATGTTTCACAAAAGAAGGCTTTAGAAGGCCAATACATCCAGAGATGCTGGACCTTATTACTCATCTGGGAAACAGAAAATAAATGTTGAGTGAGCTGCCACTGCATCCCCACCAGAATGGCTACAACACAGAAAGCACCAGTGGTGGCAGGTGTGGCGTAACCAGGATGTCCCTGCACTGGCGGGCCTGGCAACACTGGGGCTACCATTTAGGAAAACAGCCCAGCAGCGTCCACCAACGCTGATCACACGCGCCTCTCATCACTGGAGAATTCGGCTCCTGGGAATCCAACCCAAGGAAATGTGCACACACATTCCCTCCTAGAACACCTGCAGGAACTCAGAGTACTACCACGGAGAAACAGGCAAATATTCGTTGCTGTCACTGCACCTAACAGCGTGGGAGACTCGCAGTCAGGAGTGGAGGAAGCCAGACATGCAAGCACACACTGTGACTCTGTTAATGTGAAGTCAAAAACAAGCAAAGCCCTTAGTGGCACCATCAGTGTAGTGCTCACCGTTGTGCAGGGTGGCAGCTCAGGCTTCTGGGTGCCAAAGGTGTGGACACAAGTGGGTTTACTTTGTGGAAGTTAATTGAGCTGTGGAATTCTGTGGGCATTTTCTGTGTTTTGCAAATGTTTGTGTATGCTTGTACATATGTATGCATGTTTCTATACATGTGTGCAAACCATCATCAGCTCTTACCTGGTCATTGCCTTGTGATACAGCCCACCTGGTCTCTGCACTTTACCAGGTGTCTGTCTCTGAGCCCCCTGGCCCTGGAGTAGGAGAGTGTTTTCAGACCGTGGGTGGTATGCATCACGCAGTTCAGCACCTAGGGGTGTGCCGGACACAGCACCTGTTATGATATTGCCCTGTGGTCCCTAACTGGGTATTCTCCTCACAGGAAATGCTGGTCAGATTTTCTTTTTTTGTTTATGTATTTGGTACAGTGTCTCACTACACAGCTCAGACTCATAGTGAGCCTCCTGTTTTCAGCCTCTCCAGTGCTGTAATTACCGGTGTGTGCCACCATGCCTGGATTATAGCCAGATGTTAACTGTCTTAATTTGTTTAGGCTACTATGGCAAAATCACATTAGCTGCACATCTTGTAGATATCACAGCTCTGGATCCTGACAAATTCAAGGTTGAGGCACCACTAGACTCAGTGTGTGGCAAGGGCTTGCTTTCTGCTGTTTTTTTTTTTGTGTGTGTGTGTGTCACTTATTGTGTCCTTACATGGTAAAAGGGACAAGACAGCTTTCTGAAGCCCCTTTTATAATGACACTAATCCCATTCGTGAGGGCTCTGCCCCATGACTTAAGAACCTCTCAAAGGCCTCCATTCCTCTACCATAACTTTGGGGTTTAGGATTCACTATGTGACTCTGGAGGGATACTAACATTCAGACTAAGGCAAGGACTGAACAGGTGGGCAGTCTAATTCACCCGAGTGAGTGGATGGTGTGGATGAGGAATAGAAAGATGGATGATGGCTAGGTGGGTGGATGGATGGACAGGTGGATGGAGAGATAGATGGATGGTTGGATGGATGGAGTGAATGGATAATGAGTGGATGGGTGGGTGAGTGGGTGGGTGAATGGATGGAAAAATGAATGGATAGATGGATGAATGGGCAGATGATGGATAGGTGCATGGATGGATGGATGGGTGAGTGGATGGGTGGATGGATAGGTAGATGGATGGGTGAGTAGGTATGTGGATGGATGGATGGATGG
>NDGN011142877.1:0-13221 GCA_002564285.1 Tympanoctomys barrerae | reverse complement strand
TTTTATACTTTTCTGCTGGATGGTTAAGACCAAAGTAAAGCAGGACCTATGCAACAAGAGTTGAAGCTTTTGGGTTACCTGTTTTTAGAATCTCACCCAGAAAGTCATTGCCTGTAACCACATTTGAAGTGTTTCTCACATTTTTCCCTTTAGAAGTTTCAAGGTCTCACATTAAGATTTTTGTTTGTTTGTTTGCTTTTCTAGTGATCTGCCCGTTTACAGCCTCCCAAGTACTAAGATTACAGGTGCATGCCACCATGCCCAGTCTCACTCACCTCTCAGCTATCCCTGAAAACTGAACCTCCAGGCCCTGCGCCTGCTTGCAGGCACTTTAATCCACTGAAATATTTGGCCAGCCCTCACATGAAGGTCTGTAACCCACTTGAAATTATTTTCATTACAGGTGAAAGGTCAGGCTGCACTCTTCTGCTCAGAGCTTGTTTCCCCAGTACCAGTTTCTGAATAGGCTGTCCTTGCCCCAGTGTATGTTTTGTTACCATTGGCATTAATTTAAAAACTACTTGGTTGTAGACGTCTGGGTTAAAGTAGGACTTTATTTTGTTACATAGGTCCATATGTCTATTTTTTAATGCCAATTATCATGCTGCTTTTTGTTACTATGGCTCTGTATTATTTCCTGAAATCAGGTACAATTGATTCTTCCCAATTTGCTGTTTTTGGTTAAGAGCTCCTTGACTAGTGTGTGTCTCTGTGCATCTATACAAATTTTAGGATATTTCTATATTCAGAAAGAATGTCACTGTTATTTTAAGGGGATTGCACTGAATCCGTAGATCATTTTAGGTGTTACGGTCTTATTAATAATACTATTTCTTCCAATTTATGAGGACACAGATTTCTACCTTTTTTAAAATTGAGTGACTGACAGACTGGATGGATTTTTTGAGACGGTCTCACTATGTAGTCCAGGCAAGCCTTGAACTCGCTATTATCCGACGCTGGCCTGGATCTCACAACAATCCTCCTGCCTCAGCCTCTCAAGTTCTACAATTACAGAGCTGGGCCAATAAGGTGAGCCAGTTTTCCACATTGTAAGAGTCTTCTTTCATCAGTGATGTGTAATCTTCACTGTAGACATCTGTCACTTTCTTGGTTTATCCCAATTACGGTGTGTATCTACTATGAACATAATTGCGTTCATGATTTCTTTCATTTTGGTGTATCCAAGCTATGGATTTTTTGAAGTGTCATTTACATCCCATGATTTATTTTATTTTTGTAAAAGTTTTTCAGTAGAGCTCTAGATAGTTTTATATATACTAATCATATCTGTAAGCAGAGATAATTTCTTTTCCTATTGGTTTGCTGTTATTTCTTTTCCTTGTCTAAATCCTCTGGCTAAAATTTCTAGCACTGTATTGAATAACAGGAATAAGAGCAAACACTCTTACAGTGTTCCTAGTCTAGAGGATAAGCTTTCATTTTTTCCTCATTCACAATATAAACTTGATACTTAAGTGATGTTAAGTATTTTAATCTGTAGCCTGTGTCAAACTGAAGTACAGTTCTTCTGAACCTAATTTGTTTTAGGCTTTTGTCATGAATGGGATACGGAATTTTGTCAAATGTTTTTTCTGTATCTGTTGATTGTATTTTATCTTTATTCTATTTAAGTTCTGTATCATGTTCATTGATTAACATATATTGAACTATCTTTGCCTCTCCAGAATGCAACTGATGTAATGCTGAATTTTCTTTGCTAGTATTTTGTTGAACACTGCATCTGGGTCTACCAAGGATATCTATCTATAGCTTTTTTTTCAGTATCTTTCTCAGGTTTTGGTAACCAGCTGAGGTTGGCCTCATATAATAAATTGGAATATGTTTCCTCCCTGTTGATTTTATGGAAAAGTGTGAGAAGCATCTCTGTTATTCTTCTCTAAACTTCTGATAAAATTTAGCTTGGTCTGGGCTTGGTATTTTCTGGGAGAATTCTTATTAATACAATCTTGTTTTTTGTTACTGGTCTACACAGGTTATATAATACTTGCTCAATTTGGGGAGGTTATATATGTCCAAAACTTTTGCCAGTGTTTCCAGATTTTCCATTTGTAAAAATATAGCTTGCAAAGTAAAAATACTTTCTAAAAATTTCTATGATATCAACTATAATGTGTACTTTTTCACCTCTAATTTTACATATTTGTGTGTCCCCTCCTGTTATGGTTTGTGTATAGATGTCCCCACAAAGCCTCAAGCAGTCATGGGGCAGGGCAGCTTCTGGAGTTTGTGACCCAATGCTGGGATCTCAGGTGTGAGTGCTACATCCTACCCTAGCTTGGCGGGTAATCTGCATTACAATGGAAGGAAGAGAGGCTAGCTAGCTGCCTGACCCATGACCCCTCCCTCTGCTCCCTGCTATTTGCTCTGCCCCACTGCCTTGGAACCAGGTGAGTATAGACTGAAACCTCCAGTAACTGAGAGCCAAACAAACCTTTCTTTCAGTTTCAGTAGCAGGTATTTGCCCAGCAATGAGAGAAAGGTAGCTAAGACATCTCCCTACCCCATTCATTTGAATTTGTCTCACCAAAGGTTTATAAATTTTATCTTTTCAAATAACAAACTCTTTGCTTCACTGATCCTTGTTACTTTTCTTTTCTAACTTTCGTTGCTTCATGTTTGTAGTACAAACTGAATGCATTCACTGTGGAGGGCGGTGCCTGTGCTGTCACATTTCCATCCCCTCCTTCCAGCCTCTTTTCTAGCACCAGACCATTCATTTCTAGGACATTATAAAGTCAACCATCATTTATACAGATTAAAAACCAGACTAATAGGCCAAAGAGCATATAAAACACAATTTTTCTCTTAGACATGATTTCACCTATTTCTACTCTGATATTATTGGCGTCTACTAATTCTGGAAGGTCTTGTTCTTGATGTTTTTCCAGTTTTGGATTTAAGTATGCTTTACTATGTACTTCCCTGATCATACTGCTTCTGGTGTATCCTGTTACTTTATTTTGTCAATTCCATTTTAATTTGCCTCAGGAGATTTCTAAATTTCCCAAGTTCTGACTTGCTCAGAGGCCTATAGTTTGTTCAAGTGTATTGTTCTGTCTCCATGTATTTGTATACTTTCTAAAGTTTTTATTGCTTATTTCAAACTTCATACTACTATAATCACAAATTCTTCTTCTCTTGTCAGTAATGTGTACTGACCCTCTATCTCTGCTGAATTTCTTATTCATTTCTCGCAGTATCTTTATTGGTTTTACTTCACTATTCTTTATATGTATCCACTTGGCTCCTAAATGCATCAGAAAGCTGATTTTTAAAAGCTCTTTATCAGTCATTTCATCTACTTCAGTGTCTTTTCAATAGGTTACTAAATACAGGCTTTGGAAAGTCCATTCATGTTACCATATGTTTCATATTTCTTTCATTGCGATGCTGAATTCTATGCATCTGGTACAATGAATACCCCGACCACCCTTATGGGATAGCCTTCTTGCTAAGCTGCTTTCTCCAAATGTGTATCTTGAGGAGATTACTCTGATGTGCAGTGTTGAACTTATACCAGGAATCAACAATCCGGTGGTTTCTTTAGCTGTGATTAGGGATTTCCGGCCTGTGTACTATATAAGAATCAAAGAGTCCCACTGTCTCAGGGTTATGTCAGAGACACTAACATTTCAGACAAGTGCGATGTATAGTAGAATGCGGGGTGCACCTGGCGCAGTCACTTCTACGACAGCAGTCGTGGACCTGCTTGGGTCGTGGGGTTTGCTCAGGCACTGGTGACAGTGGCTCTGCTGCTTGAACACATTCTGCTTCTGCTGGCTCCAGTCATGGTGGGGACCTTTGTAAAGCACCTAAACACTGATGGAGCTCTGGGC
The DNA here is from genome assembly GCA_002564285.1 of Tympanoctomys barrerae. Taxonomy (NCBI): domain Eukaryota; kingdom Metazoa; phylum Chordata; class Mammalia; order Rodentia; family Octodontidae; genus Tympanoctomys; species Tympanoctomys barrerae. The sequence continues at coordinate 9,361 of NDGN011142877.1, read as the reverse complement.
AGGAAAAGAAGAGAGGCGCCCTCCTCCCCAGCACTCAGACCTAGCCTTGTCAAGGATGAGGTCAGATGAGGTGTGAGGGTGACTAAGGCAGGCGCAGTGGCAGCAAACGCTGTTCTTCCTCTTTGCTGCCACTATGCGAGTGTCTAGTCACAAGCAGGACCTCAGACTCTCCTGTGCACATCTCACCAGGGAAAGGCCCACCGGCACCCCTACTCCCTCCCCACAACTCTCTCAGTCACAGTGCCCACTGAGTGTGAGTGGACACAGCTGGATCCTAATACTGTTTCTCCTCAGAGCTTCTCAGGGAATACAGTAGAGCTGCTGTGACATAGCTCAAGACTTGGTGGCTGCCTCTGGGAGTAGGCAAAAGGCAGAACCTGTGAGTTGTTCTGTTGAAGGTTGCTAGCTTGGGTCCATGCATGGTGAGAGAGACAGATGGCAGGGATCCTGTGGACAACCACCTGCAGTCCTCCCCCATGCAAAACCACACAGAACTACTCTGCCCAGCTCTCAGAAGGCAAGTTACCCCTCCCCTTCCTGGGTCTTGAGCTGCTACCCTCACTTCCTGCTGCATCTCAACACCCACGTCCCTAAGTGCCACACTCAGGAGATCTGTGTCACATCTCTCCACAGAGCCACACCCTGCACTGCTGAGTAGCTACTGACTAGATCTGCACAAAGAGATTATACAAGGGCTTTTGACCCTGAGAAAGAGACCAGATACACTCAACATAAATCTGCTCAAGACAGCTCAGGGTAAGGAACCCTGGGGGTTGTCAGGAGGCGAAATAAATTGATTTAGCAAAGCCAGACTCCTACACAGATTTCAGGTAGCCTCTCTGCTGAAATTGGAAGGCCGTAAGGGTGGTGAATCACATTCCTAACAGGCTGCCTTGCCAGGATTTGCCCTGATAGAGTTTGCTGAGACTCACACCTCTACCTTGCCCGTAGGACAGACCTCCTCCTTCACCCTCTGGAACCAAGCCACACTGGTGTTGGCATGTTATCTCTACTGCTGCTCTGCTGTCCCTGGTCTATGGATTCTATAGCTCCCACTTTCCTACTGCCGAACTCCAGTGTTCTCCTCTCTCACTCACCTCACAATGCAGCTGTAACACTTAGTTCTGCATCATGCAGGACAGGTGAGCACAGGGCTCCCAGATTCAGCTGCCTTCCCAGTATAAATCTAAGTATTTTAGGGTTGCACAGCTGACCGGGTTCGGTTTGCGTTCACATGTCCCATAGCACAACCATTACTGTGTTTCCAGATGTGAACAAAGGCCACACCAGGGCAACACTAAGAATGGCGTAGAGGTCTTAGCCTTGCATGGAGCCTTGAAGAGCAACCTGGTGGTCCTACAGGCCCATGATCAGTGCGCCTTGGGTCTCCTTGGTCAGGACCTTAGGCCAGACTTCTCTTATTCTTTCATGAAAAGGATACAGTGGCTCCTCAGTTCTCAAATTTAATTTGTTCCATGGTTTTGGACAACCTGGCCACATTTGGATTTCTGCAGGAAAGATGGCAGCAGCCATGTCTCTTTTCCTGTACAGTATTTGCAAACAAAAACAAAATTCTGTCAAACACTTTTGTTTAAGAATCTAACTATTCATGAACTAAAGTGTTTGCAAACTGATGCACTGCTGAGTTATAAATTATTATAATAATTAATATAATTATTATAATTATTAACTGCCAAGTTATATAATGATTATCATTTATAACATGTTACCATGTGTAACATTATCATTTCTTAAATTATTATATATTAAGTGATTTTTAAATTCTCTTGGAGCTATACATGACTTCTTTAAATTGTTTCTGTTCATCCTTAATATATCAGAAACATACTCTCCCTCTGAACATTTAGGTCAATGGCACATTGCTGCCCTTGGCATATTATATACTCTAGGTTGTCTCATCTGATGCTTGCATTTAGGTGCCACATGGGAATCTCCTTTATTTTCCATTTGGATTACCATTAAATGCCTTTCTCAAGTAGGGAGCTAAAATACGCGGATGCCGCAGCTCTGTCTGTGGAACTAAAACCATCACACACTGAGTGTGCAGGACTTGTGTGGGAGCTTTGCTGGCTCTGCTGGCCCACACCTCTCTGCACAGGAGGAGCTACTCTGCAGGGCTGCCCTGCACTGGGCCCTCACCAGCTAAGCCCACCCACCCACAGGATTGCACCCACCCCCCGAGCAGCTGGACCACCAACAGTTCCCACACCACATTCAAACTCCTTATTGGTGCAGGCCATGAGCAAACATTAAACACAATGGTGTCAGAAGCAGCACTTTAGCTGAGCAGAAAGCTACATGCTTGTAGCAGAAGAGGGGATGCCCAGTTTTCTAGCTGGTGAGGCATTCAGCCTTTGGGCCACACAGCGCACTGCAATGATGCTCTGGCATGCGCTTCTCTCTTCCTTAGGGCAGTGTGTGCCTGCTCTGTGTCCTGGGTAGGTCATTTCTCATTCCTATCAATCTAGGCAGACTGGCCTCATCTCCATCCCTCCTCATGTTCCTGCAGCAGGCTGCCTGGTGGTGGCAAGTGACAGGAGTGGGTAGGAGGCATAAGGCTGCATCCTGTTCTGCATCTTCTGTGGCATTTTAGTGGAAATTGGAAGGTCTTACATCCCCAGGAGATGATTTCCAGAACCACTGATGAACAGAAAGCTAGAGATCTTTAAGGATGCACACATGGACTACACACTTAATATGACTAATTCTATAACCAAAGAAATACCAGGCTAATATAATGCCTTCATAGATAAAGGAAAAGGAAGTTTAAAAAAAATGGAGGTTAACAAAGGCAAACACAAACTGGCCAAAAGAAAACACTTCCCACTTAGAAGAGTTCAATTTTTTTTAAAACACTGGTATGACTGATGTTACTCTCTGTAGATTCTTTCACTATCAATCTTCAAAAGACTATAAAACTGCTTTATTACTTACATTTTTATAATTATATCACAAGTTGGCTCAACATACATTGGCTAGCTGGGTCCAGCTGCTTGCTAGCCCTTAGGGTATTAGAAGGACAGATCTGGTATTTCCAAGGTTCAAAATGGAATGAACAGAAAGGATTAAAATCTGCATAAAAAGTATTAGTAATGGTCCAAAGCTTGATGAAGGTGTCGACTCAACGCTGGCTCGAGAGTTGGGAGCCTGGAGAGACCTTTCTCTTCATAACTGATCAAAAATTTACTTTGCTTTACGACACATACAAAGCATGCATAAGAACCAAAAAGGGATTTCTGAGGACAATACCCATAGCAAAAGACAGAAAAGCTTCATTTCCACTTATTTATAAAGAAAGTTTATTATTTTGGAGGCAACTATGTATACTTAAAAGGTAAAAGGAGATTTGCCCTCCTGAGTGCCAGAGCACCAGAGGCTGAGGACTTAGATCTTTTCAAGGTAGGGACGTATCTGTAGGAGATGATGTGCTAGCACTAGCATTCCACTGTTTGTTTCTTCCATCAGTGAGCTCAAAATGGACCACTGAAACCCAATCTCATTTCTCATAACGTAGAAGAAACAGCACAAACATCTTAGCTGCCCTAGAAATTTCAATCCGGTGTTGGCATCTTTACTTTGTAAACCAATCTCAGGGCAATTCTACTTTCTGAATTATTCATTTGTGCAAAGATAAATCTCCCATTGCCAGGCATAGATTTTGAAGTACAGGAATAACTTGAGAAATGGCTTGCAAAGAGTCGGTGGGAAGGAGAGAGATGAGGAAGAGCTAAACTCTGATTAAATGCCTTCTGAAATGTGGTCCTCTGCTGGAGCAGAGTTAAAAGAAGAATGATTTAGTACAGTGGTGAGTTTGTGTTGCCTCAGAGCCAGATTTGCTTCCTGGGGAAAATCTAACACAGGAGTTCAATACAGTAAAATTATCAAGGTAAGACTAGGCTGAAAGGTGACAAATATCCAAAAATCTGACCCGCAGAAATTCTGTCTACCTGTTTCCTCACACCCCAAGTGTACACTCTGTGCTGCTCTGGGTGAAATTTGTCCTTAGTATCTGAGACCCGCAGACCATACTGTGAAAAGCCCAGAAACACCAGTAAGAAAAGCTGGGTCTATTTCTCACATGATAAGCTCTGAAAAGCTCATTTGTTACCTTCATTAACTTAGTCAAATGCAGTTTGTGTAAATAAATATGCTCATTTAAAAATAAGGAGTTTTAGCACACTATAGCCTAACATAATGGGGTCTTTCAATTTAATTTTTATCCCAGTCCTATACTGTGATCAGAAACTCTTCTATCTTCATGGATTCCTTCACAGTATTTCTTCCAAAAATGAATGCATGTGTAAGTAGAAATTAATATACACTGCCTGGAATCATTAGGCCCTCAATCAGAAATTCACATTTTAAATTAGAAGCCCAATTACCAAATTATCTTACTAAACTTTGCTTCAATCTTACCTGTTATCAATTTAACATGACGGAGAAATGATTAATAAGCACAATTTTCAGTGGTGAAATTCAATGACATAAATACCTAATGTCTCCCTACAGGCCATCTTCCTATTTCCTACTCTCTGGTAGTCACAAGTAAAAGTTATGAAATGGGGTGGTAAAATCTAGAAATAGAACCGTCTCTTGTGCATACTGTTAATAGGGTATGTAACAACATGGGTGGAAGTAATTTGGCATTGTATATCTTTTTCATCTTGGATTCCCTGAGGTATCATTTTAAACTTTTAAAGCTTCATTTTATTTTTACTGTGCTTCTTGGAGAATACATAATAAGGTAAGAATTATGTATCTATTGTAACTTCATAAATGAGGAGGTAAAAGCTCATATATCATCAACACACACGGGAGAGATTGAGAGTTACCTCCATCAATAAAATGAGATGCCTCATCAGAATCAGGAGGTGATGTGATACAGTTTTGGTACTCTAGATTCTGTTCTAGTATTTGAGGCCTTTTTCTGTTGGTCTTCCAATACCTATTCTTGACTTTTGCAGATTATTATAACTCTATTTTTAAGAGTTCATGTGGATAGCAAGAGTTGGATTACATATTCCTACATTCTTAGAAGATAAGCATGCCCAAAGGGTGGCAAGGAGAGTAAGCCAAAGTACCGAGCTACTTCCAACTCTTCTTAAAAAACAACTTATGAAGAACTAGAGAGAAAATCACTATGGAACCACAAGTTCCAAGTATTATAAGAACAAACAGGCCAGGCAGAGTTACATAATCCTCTCAACACAACAGCACAACACATGCAGTCCAGTACGCACAGAGCATTTTCCAATGCAGGTAAGATGCTAAGGCACAGAACATGTCCTAACAACTGTAAGGCCTTTGAAACAATATTGTGTATTCTTTCCAACCAAAATAGAATAAATCTAGTTATTCACAGCAAAAGAGAAACTGGAAAATGAACAAACGTAGAAATTAACATACACTTCAACAAGCACAAGTCAAAGAAGTTGTCACCAAAAAAGTAGAGATCATCTTATAACAAAATAATATGAAAACACATTATATCAAAACCACTGGGATGAAGCCAAGACAGTAATAAGTTTATAGCAATAAATGCCGCCATGCAACAACAGAATGCTCTCAAACAACATAACTATGTATTTCGAGTAACTAGAAAAAGAAAAAACAATATTCAAACCCCGCAGGAGAAATTATAAAGCATACAGAAGAAATACAGAACAGTAAAACAATTGCAAATGATAGACAAACTAAGAGGCAAGGTTTCCATAGTAACAAAATTGACAAAGATTTGACTTAATAAAAAAGATTGAAGTAACAAAAATCAGATGTGAGAAGAAACATTACAAATGATGTCATTGAAATAAAAGCCATAACAAACTACTGTGGAACAATTACACACCAACATATTAAACAGTGTAGGAGAGGGTGACGCATTCTCAGTAACATGCAACTTAAGAGAAATGCAATGCAATGAAACATCTAAGCAGCCCTATAGCCAATAAGGATACTCTATCAATAATCAAAAATTTGCCAATGAAGACATCTCCAGGACCAAATGGCATTACTGAGAAACTGTACCAAACAGTTAAAGAAGAATCAACATCAGCATCTCTCAAACTCTTGCAAAATATATGGAAACACTGCCAATATCATCTTATACATCCTGCATAATGGATAATTATCCTAATGAAGATGAACATAGAAATCCTACAACAAATTTTAGTAGAAGAAATTTAGCAGGACATGAAAAAGTTTATAAACTATAGTCATGTCCAGGAAAAAAGAAGAGGTAAGCACATGAAAATCAATGTAATACACATTAGAAAGACAAAAAATCCATTATCATCTCAACTGAGGCCAGGAAAAAAAAATGACAAAATTTAATGCCCCTTAATGTTTTAAAAATAACTCATCCAATCAGAAATCAAAGAAAATTATATCAACATAGAACGGTCACATATGAAGAGGTCGCAGCTAATAGCATCATCAACCCTGAACAGCTGGAAGTGTTCTCTGTGAGATTAGGAACAAGGAAAGTTTACGCATTCTTCCTGTTTGTATTCAATCTAGTATTGGAACTCCTAGCATTAGCAATTGGGCAAGAAAAATAACTGGTTCCAAAATGAAAGGAATAAGTAACTCTGTTTATAGATGGGATGATCTTTGATGTAGATATCCAAATATTTCCCAAATACAAAACCTGACAGAACTAATAAATGCATTCAGCCATAAATGCATTACAGGACACCAAATCAACCTACACAAAATGTTTTGTTTCTGTATACTGTCAAACAACTATCTGATAAAACAAAACTAAGGAAACAATTATATTCATAATTTCATCCAAAATAATAAAATACTTAGCAACAAACTTAACCAAGAAGGCAACACATGCATACACTACAAACTATAAAACACTGCAGAAAGGCAGAAAGGAGTTATGAGCAACAGATGAAGGGGAACAGTTGTTCAAGGGCATAGGAGCTCGGTTTTGTAAAATGGCGAAGTTTTAGATAGTTGTTGAACAACAACAAACATGCAGTTAACATTCTGTACACATAAAAATGCTTAAGATGGCAAGGTGATTTGCCCGAACACCTCTGCCATCATGTCCTCTTGCCCTACCTGCATGCTCTCCAGGGACTAAAGCACCAGTCATCGCTTCAGATCATGAAGACAAGGGACATACCCTGGCCACAGCAAGACAGCGAGGCTGACAGTGTTTGGTCCTCTACTCCCCTATCCAGCAGAGGCAAAGTGACAGTCCCAGGCAGCTTTCTAAAACAAATCAACTGACCCAGGATCTGTCACATGGTCCTCACTGTAGGCTGTGTCTCTATCTGTACCGTTTCTCTCCACAGTGTCTAGCCTCACCCAGGCTCACCTGGTCCACTGAGCAAGCCCATTCCTGGTCTTCCTGCCCAGGTTCATGCCTCCCTCCAATTTATCTTTTACAGAGTTACAAAATACATTTGTAAAACACAAAACTGATCGGAAATAGTAAACTGGAAGAGCCCTTTCAAAAATCTAACTCCAAAATACCTCTGTAGGCCCACCTTAAGCCACTTTCTTTTAGGCAACTGTTACACTTAAACCTGGAGTCTCAGTTTTGCTCACTGTTTATTGAAGGACCTAAGTCACAAGTTGCACTGAGTAAAATTCTCTTAAGTTTCTTCGCAGTCAATAGGAAGCCTGTCTTTCTACATCTGCTAACATCTGTTTAACTGACAGCTTGTTATGGTTTCTGTCTAGGTGTCCCCCAAAGCCTCATGCAAGTCTTGGGGCAGCATCTGGAGTTTGTGATTGATTATGGTGGGTGTGGATGCTGCACCTTCCCTGGGGCAGGTAATCTGCATTACAATGTAAGGTGGGAAGAGAAGCTAGCCCCTTGAGCTGCTGCTACCTCTCCCTAGCACTCTTCTCTTTGACTCCACCAGGAAAGGTTGTGCTCTGCCTTGTGCAGCTCTGCCCTGGAGCCAGCACGAGTATGGACTGAAACCTCCACTGACTGTGAGCTAAATAAACCTTTCCTTCCTTCTTTTGGGTGTTGGGTATTTGTCCCAGAAAGGAGAGAACAATGACTAAGACACAACTATTTCAGCCCTTTCCTGGGTCCCAAAGAGAAATGCTTTCTCTTCTGTTTGTTGGCTGCCTCTTCTCTGTCTCTGTCTGTCTCTCTCTTACTCTCACTGTCTATCATACAGAACAAGGGAGTACGACTGCTCTCCTTCTATCAATATCTGCCCATTCAATCCATGAAAAGGTGGGAATAACTAGCTGTAATGCTCCACTAGTGTGCAAATAAAAAGCAAAAATGTGACAGCAGGACAAAGCAGTTCTTGTCCTCAGAGACATTCTAATGGGAGTAGTACAATCACACACACACACACACACACACACACACACATATTTGGGTATCTGAAATTAGTATGAAAGAGAGCTGATAAATCGAGACACTGATGGGTGGTTTTAGAGAAATGGAAAGGAGTTTGTTCTGTGCAGCTGGGCCAATAATGCTCCTCAGAGGAGGTAAGTGGTATGTGCAGGAAGTGACACTCAGAGAGCAGAAGGGCCTAGGCAACCAAAATGCCACAGCAAGGTCCAAGTAGGCCACACCTCCTGTGCCTGAAGAGTAGCATAGTGGTTGAGGGCTATTCTATGGCAGAGCACCGAACACAAGCAAGGGCCTGGGCAAGAGGTCCATCAAATGAGATCCTGTGAGGCGGGCAGAGCTCACATTTTATTTCAAGTCTGGCAGGAAGTCATTTGGTGGTTTGGGGAAAAAGTAATAGGGATTGTATATCTATATTTAAAAACATCTCTGCCTACAACAGAAAAATAAACTAGGGTGTTTAATCAATAAATATGAAATAATAAAGCAATATATATTAATTGACTACTCTTCCAAAAAAGCAGAACTAGTACATGAATAAACAAAAGCAACTTAAGGTAAAAAAAATAATAAAATCGCTCATTGACTGCAACTGAACTTTATAAATCCTTAAAGTATAATACTAAGTTTAAATAAAAACACTTCTAGTTTATTAGGTATTATATATGCACTACAAGTACACTATATATGTATTACAAATAAAATAATGGCATTCTTAAGCTTCCCTGTTGAAAGTATTTCATATTTAATGTGAAAAGATTAAAATATAAATGAAAACATTTGGGCTACTTGGCACACAGGGAAAGCGAGGCTATTGAGGTTTTGCCTTGGTTTTACTCTCAATACTCCTTGTTCCTTTATTCTCTTCTTTTCTTTTTTTGTTCTCTCACTTCACTCCTGGTTTCCTTTACCATTTTCTCTTCTTTCCTTTTCTTAAGTATTAAACAAATTATGTTGCAGACCGGGTACCCATGAAAGGCAGAAAGAAAAGGGTGAACAATT
>NDGN011142820.1:0-11264 GCA_002564285.1 Tympanoctomys barrerae | reverse complement strand
TTCTGTTGCTCTTTGATCCAAATATTTTCTTTTAAAGTTGCTTTTGTAATTTTAGCAGTATGAAGATGTATCTAGTGAGCCCCATCCCATGCTTAGCTCTTCTCCAATCAGCTGGCATATTCCATGTTTTTTATAGCAGGTGATACCTGAAGTTGGATGGATAGACAAAGTAATCATTGAGCTTCTGGGGTGTTGCAGAAACTGAACACCATAATCAACAAAAGAAAATATTAATGGAGTACGTCTTTCTATGGCTTCATAAGCTTCTCACCATTTTCCCAGAAGATGTTCTATAGATAATGCTCATCCAGAGACAAAGTATGAATGGATAAAGGGCTCTTGGCAGAGAAAATTGGTGAAGGGCTGTGACCTGCAGATTTCCGTGATATATGGACAAATGAACAAAGTAAGCAAATTATAAACTGAGATGCAATTTTATAGAAATATGGCCTTGGGTGAGGATGACTGTGCATAAGGTTGTATGAAAATTTTGTCCAAATATCTGATGCATTTTTTGAAAGTCTAACATTTTACTGAACGGGGATAGTAATAAAACTTTAGGGGGATTTAGTTGGTGCAATAATTATGAAAAAAATCTTTGTGTGTAGCAATGTGTAGATCTCCACGTGCTACCACTGAGGGAAGTTTACATATATCTTCTCATGCACATTTTCAAAGTGTTGTAGAAACGTTGCAAAGCAAAAACACATAACACTGTTCCTTAAGCTTGAAAGAAAAGAAAATAGAAACAAATAAAATTGAGACTGCACAGATATTTATTAGAAATCTTTTAAAAGTCTATTTTTAAAAATCAACCAAAATCTACTGTTAATAGAAATATGAAGCAATGAAATGTCTCCCGGGAGTAAATAGCATTACACATAGCCCACACAAATCCCTGGATAATGAAAAGCTGATTTCTGAATCAGGCTATGTACAAATTCTTTCCACTTCCCCCTCAGAACTCTGCCTTACAACTACATAGAAAATAAATTGGAAATCTTTAAAATGGAAAAATTTTGTTGTCAATCAGTTGATGCTACTGTATATATTCAGATCAAGAGACACCAAAACAACCTGCAAGCTGGATGCACTATTAAAGTATTTGACTAAACAGAAAATAAACTGCTTGATTAGAATTTGATGGAAGCATAAACCGCCTTCTGAAAATCTGCAGCAGAGACTGTTATTCAGACTCGGTCCACTCCACTGAGTTCCTGTCTTATGCAATGTACCTTCCTTTGACTCCTATAAATTCCATGCCATAAAAAAATAAATTATTATTTGTTGAAAAATACATGCAAATCACACACAATATATGTTTATAAATACATAGAGAATAAAAAAATTACCTTGATTTTTGTAGTATGCATATAATTGCACAATGTGTTCAAAGACAGGGGGAGTGTTTTGAGGGAAATTAAGGCCAAATATTTACTGTACCATTTTTACAAATTAAATACATTTAACAATTTTTCTGTCAAATTAGATTAAATACTTTAGATCAATTATTTTATATTCTCTTGCATGCTTCTTCTTTACTATTTCTTTTTTATGTATTTGGTTGTTTCAGGGCCTCAAAAGCTACAACTCTAATTAAAGTTTTCATGATTTCACAATAACAAAATTAAGAATCCATAAAAGAATAATGTTCTAGCATCCATACCTAAAAAGAAAGTTATGAAAATAGAAATACAAGGTGTGATTTAAAAATGTAGTGAAACTTTAAATACTTTTAAAAAAAATTAATACCACAAAAGATACATTGACATTAATTATCCCAAAGCACTGCCTCTAGTTTTGAACACATTTATACCATCATTTTTGCCACTTCCTGAAGCAGTTCCAGAAGTCCTCATTCCTGAGTCTCCTTTCATGGCTGCTGGTGGTATCCTGAATTCATTCAAACATTTATGATAACTTCTGTCAAATAAAAACATCACAGAGTGTGTTACTTGTGAGGTGTGACATCTATTGGCTTCTGGCTCTAATCCAATGTCCAAGTGACTATGAACATTAAAAATTTAGAAACGTTTCAGGGTACTGAGGCAGCCATGAATGTATAGCTAAAAACATCCACAGAGGAGGATTTCCAGAACTGCTTCAGAAAAAATACATAATGTGTGCTGCTAATGTGTTTAAAGACAGAGGGAGTGTTTTGAGGGAAATTAAGTCAAGCTTTTACTGTCCCAGTTTTACAAATTAAATGTATTCAATGTATTTTTCTATCAAATTAGATTAAATTTTTTAAATCAATTATTTTATGTTCTCTTGCGTGTTTCTTTATTTTTTTTTCTTATGTATTTCGTTGTTGCAGGGTCTCTCTACACAGCTTGGTTTATTTTTATCCTCCTGCTTCCTTCTTCCCCAGGTCTGGGATTATAGGCATGTGCCACTATACCTGGACTCTGGCTGGCTCAGCTCGCCCTGGGGGTGGGTATGGTAAGGCATGTGGCAAAAGGGATCAAACCTCAGTCCCTGTACTTGCCTAATTTTGCCTCAGCAGGTGCTTTAGTCTGTTGAGCTATCTCACCAGCCCCTCTATGTATTTATTAAATAAAGACTTTCTGCTTCTTGTACATAATGTGGTATATGGCAATTAACCAAAATGAATATATGTGTATGGCTTTTTCTCTGTATGAATGAGAGTTGAACATGGAGGTTTTTATTTTTGCAGAGGCTTTCTCATATCAGGCCTTGGCAGTGCCCCTGCCCACCATTTGATGCAGATGGGGTCCTGCCCCAAAGAGACTGAAACAGCTCGTCCTACTACACTATCAACAAGCAAGAAGCAGATATTGGGTTTTGAATCACTTTGAGAGGGTAGAGGTAAGTCTCCCATGACAGCCTCTCCAAGAGAAGCAATGTAAACTGCATAAAGAAATGTAATTGCACCTTTATTAAATATTTTATGCGATTATTAACACTAACAACTTGTCAGATACTAAATAAACTAAATGGACTGGAATTTCTGAATTTAGGGGATAGAGTAAAGGAGGATTGCACAGATCCAAAGAAAACTTCAACCAGATTTATTACTAGAAAAAATAAGTGGTGATGTCATTCACAGCTGAATAGGGGCACACAAGAAAAATCACTGAATCAAGACTGGAGCAGGTGTGAAAACAAACTGCACTCCTGATTTCATCCTTCTCCTAAGCATACAGAGCCTTTCTTCTCTTATAAACAAGGAAGAGTTCACCAGGTGGATTTTGAAAGCCCTAGTTTAAGAGGAAAATAACCAAAAACAAATTGTACAAAACATTTCTGACAAATGGATGTCTCTGCTGCCTGAGGTACCTAGGAATAGAGAAGAAGGATAAAAATGGACACAAAAGTAGAAAGGGACCCAAGATGAATAATGAAGAATGAAAGCAATCTGAAAAGAACACCTGCTAGACTGACAACAGAAGAGGAACAGGAGAGCAAAGTAAGATAAATGTTCATCTTGGAGATATGTAAGATCGAAGGAAGGGAAGAAAAGGCAGGTATGAGGTAGTGATATAAATGAATTACACAGTAGTAGGCTTGTTTCAACACACGCTTGAATCAATGCTATGCAAAGATCTATGATAACCGCCACACCATTTTGTCGATGCTCAAAATAAGCAAAGGTAATCAGGAGGAGTGATGGTAAGGCCTAGAAGTTGGATCCATCTGTCTTTTCCTTTTCCTGCACTGTGGTTATTATTATTGCAGTAAAGCTGTCACTATTCAAAGTCCACAGACATAAGTCATTCTGTATAGCTGAGTTTCCTGATAGGCGAAGGTTTGCCAATTTTAGGGGTGAAGTTTTATGTTAGGTCTTTAAGCTAAAGCGTTTGTTTTAATAGATTGCAAGCTACTTCATTATTACTTATGTTAATTGGTTGTTTTTGGATGCTGGCCAAATTAGAAACCAATGGCTGATATGTCAGTCAGCTTTAGACACACAGTAAAGCAAATAGATGCTGTGTGTTTCTATTTTAGTTTTGATTCACTGAGGACTCAAGATTATCATGCTTTAAACTTTATTGTCCTAATCACTCTAGCTATCCCAGCTCTTCATATCTAGTGCCAAGGAGTCTTACTATGAATCTTAAATTATATATTTTATAGTTTCTTTGTTAAGCCCTACCTTTCCAAATAGATTGATGCAAATTGGATAAAATAGACTTCTAGTTTATTGTATTTTACAAAATAAAAACTGGAAGCTAGCAGTCACTTAACTGAAACAAATTATCTTACAAATGGTGAAATGGGTTCATTGAGGTTTTTAATTTACTGAGTCACTTGGAGCTGATTTGTGTATTATAAAACTAGTGTCTGGCTTTCCTGAAGTCTTCACTGAGTATATCCTACTACTGTACTTGTTCATGTCCCAAAGCTCTTCTATTTTTTTCTCAGCAAGAAGCTTGTATAAGCTATACAGATGATCTTGAAACAGAGAAATATGTTCAGAGCCTTCATTATGACAATCAGTAAGATTCAGACTACAGGATATGAGTCATAAGATTTGTAATAGGTATTGTTTGATCTATGTTCCAGCATAGGCTTCTCCAGGGGACTTTGGAGAGACATGGCTGATTAAAAAGGGGTGGAATTTATTTCAGTGTGACACTTGGATCATCCTAGTAAAGATTCATGTTACAAAGGCAAATAATGGGGACTTAAAGACAGGTCTAAGGATAACTAAGAGAAAAATGGCCTACAATTACTTGTTTTACATCTGTTACTGCTCTAATTTTTGTGCTAGGTGCCACTGACTCACACTAAATTATAGAAATGGAAAAACTCAAAAACTGAACTATTAAAGTCCTATTTAATTATACTCTTCTCAGAGAACGCTTCTATATGATCTAGACATGAATAGTTACTCAGATTTGTATCCACAGACTACAATGGCTTTAGGAAAATCTGTTGATTTTCCTTTGTTGCTTAATCAGTACTTGATATTTATCTGTATATCAAGCTGATTTGGTGTCAATATTATTATCAGAAAGGTCAGAATTTCCATTAGTAAAGATGGTCACAAGTTTAGTAGCCGAAAGTATCATTTTCCATTGTTATTGCATTCTTCTGATACTAACAGAGCATCCCCCAGTCCCAAGTACTTGAAAGATGTTGATGACTCTAAATTTTTAAAGGTGTCAATAAATAAATGATAGTAATGTAGTGGAAAACCTAATAATGTGTATCCATGGTGCACATAGGCAGAATACTTTAAGCAGAATTTTGGGTGGACAAGAGAATTCAATAAAGCTCTTTAGAAAAATGTAGTGAAATTGAAAATGGTAGGAAAAAGATAGAAATGCTTTTCTTGATAAAAGAGAATGTATGAGAAAGAATAAGGGGAAAACTTTGCACCTTTGGACAATATAAAGCAAGGTAATAGAGACTGTAAGTGGGCTATGTCATGAGCACGGCATGAAAGACAGTGGAGGAAAGGAAGGCAGGAGATAAAGAATAAAATCTATCCTAATGGATAGTGGAAACCTTCCACATTGTTGGTTGGAGTGCAGACTGGCACAATTGCTATGGAAATCAGTGTGGAGATTCCTTCCAAACCTAGGATTGGAAATCCTATTCAAGCCAGCTATTCCCCTCATGGGTATTTTTTCAGAAGAATTGAAAACTTCATACCACAGAGATATATGTGCACTCATGTTTATATCAGCGCAATTTGTCATAGCTATATGCTGGAAACAACCCAGATGTCTATCAACTGAAGAATGGATAAAGAAAATGTGGTATTTTTACACAGTGGGATATTATTCAATTAGGAAATGGGATAAATTTGAGTCTTTTTTCATTAAATGCAGCTAGAGAACATACTCATAAGTGTGATAAATCAGGCCTGCATGTGCAAACATTGTATTGTCTCGTTAGTGGGAGAACCTGAAAGAGAAAAATGGAATCTGAAGGGTACAATAGACACTGGGAAAAGACAATAAACTTATTCAAAGGAAAAGTCATTGAGTTAAGGATAAGGACAGTAGAGAGAGTGGGGGAGAGATACTTACCTATGTATGCAAGCAGGGTACTTTTAAGAACTGTACTGTGCATTTCTGCTGGTCTATGGAAAGGAGCAGTTAATGCTTTCATTTGTTTCATCTCCTTTTTTCAATTGTTTGTACTTCTCTTTTTAATTTCTTATATATTTATATTTCTTTTTTTTCTTCTTCAATTTTCATGCATATATCTGGTAATGTGAATAAATGGTTGTAAGACAACAACACAACAAATACTGTGAAGCATATATTACTTTGTTAAATGAAATTCTGTATCACCTTTTTTCTGTTTTAATTCTAATTATACTCCCTTTAAAAAATGAAACAAATCACTCTATTCTAAGTGAATAAATAAGACACTAAAGGTTTGTGAGAGTACAGACAACATAACATAAACAGATTTCTATTTTTAAAATTTCACATAATTGAAACAAATTAGCGAACTATCACTTAAAGATCCTTACAGCAATCAAATTGAGAGATGCCCAAGGGATTTGGGACAGAAATGATGCAATGGTGGTTTGTGTGAATAACTATTTCTTGGATATAATTTAAAGTTGCACTTGGTAAAACTGATCAGTTGGTTATGGGATAGGAGGGAGAGTTAAGCATCAGGAAGATGCTTTAATTTGGAAACAAATCTCCTTGATAAGGTTATGTAGAAGATAAGAGATGAAATAATAAACCAGGAAGTATAAACCAGATGAAGAGAATGGGTGAAAATAACAAGGATTGTAAATGTCTCCCTATAAATGGTTAAAAACATCAGAAATGTTGTTGAGAGGTTTTAGAAGTATATAACAGACAAAACTACAGAGAAGGAATGCTGGCCAAGGTGTCTCAGCCAGTTGTGGGTGGTGGTGGTGGGGGTGGGGATTCAAAAGGAGATTAACCACTGAACAGAGGACTGGGTAACTCCTTGCAACTTGTTTGCACTTGAGGAATTCCCAAAGATTGAGTAAAGGCAATTTAAAAGAGGAGATTTAAAGTTCTTATTGTACACTGAGGTACAGGCAGGGAAAACTACTTCCGGTTATAATGGCCTTATTTTAACCCCTCGGAGAATGGTCCCTGGAGTACTGTTATCCAAAACTAAATTCTCTGGCACAAATTGCCAATAAATATTAGCATTTTTTCTCCTTATTCTTTCTCACACAGCAATGCTCCAAACTAAGAGTTCAATAAGAAATCAATAGGGTATTTTGATATGTGATTGGTTCATTGATTGGTTAATATGGAGACCGAAAGGCACATGCATTTCTGTGGTTTGAAATAGCGTTATTTTCCTCAGTCTTCTATTTTACCTGCCTGTTTGGTGTCAGAGAACTACTTTGAGACTTCTTTTTTCCGACCTTGAAGTACATTACGCTTTGGGTATGAGAAACTGAATAGATCTTGATTTCTTATTTATAGATTTCCACTCAAATGTGTGTCAGTCTGAAGTATAAATGACAAGACCAATGAAATAGCAACTAAGTCAGGCTTCCACTCATTGTATCTAAATTACTACAAAACAATATTTTTAAGAAATTGAGAAAAATAGAAACAAGGAGAAAAGCCACTAGGTTATGCTTTAAGGTTTTAGGAAGGAAAAATGCTAAACAACCTTCCACAGTTACATATAAACATACACATATGAATGTTTGCATCTTTTCAAAAATGCGCACAGAATGACTTTAGGAAGAATTCTAGCTCAAATGATCTTGGGAATTTCAGCAGAGAAACATTCTATTTTCATATGCAAATTTGATGTCAGATTCATTGACTGTGAATTTAACCCCAGACATGGACTTTGAGATGTAGTTTAGTACATTTTATTAAATTTTGGTTCTGTGTCTTGGTTCTTTCACTCCTGTGTTCTATTGTTAACTCTGCCTTCACACTTTACTACTGCCCAGAAAACTGAATGAGAAATAAATAGTGAACAGCCATGAAATTCCTCCCTTGCAGTATAATTACAGATGTCCCCAACCCTGGACAATGGTAATGATCATTGATATTTTGGCACACTTGTTATCTATCAGTTGCAGTTCTAGTTGCTTTGACACAGATTTTTATAATTTGATACTAACAACAGCATAATTTGGTAGGCATTGTTCTCTTTGATTATACATGAAAATTTGAGATACACTGTGTGGAAATCCTTTCCAAAGAACTCATGCCTAGAACAGAGTAGAACCAGAGTCTCATAGGTTTCTCTCTTTCACAGGAACATCTGTAATTTAAGATGCCACTGACTTAATTTGTATTTCCTTGAAGTGTAGTTTCCTTAAGCTACAGAGCTTCATTTACTCACACAAGGACTAATGACAGAGCTGTTCATTGAAAGTCTCAATATTCACATGTGAACTCAGTCATGAAGACTGTCAAGACAGAAGAGCCTTTAGGCTTGTCATCACAGAATTTATAATCAGGCTCTGGAAGCTCCAGGCCTAGTAGTTCAGAATAAATTCAGACTTTGACGTGATAGACATGTCTTTGATCTCATGGATCTATTGCCATCAAGATATATTGACCCTGTGAATTCTTATAGAGCTAAAAGTTTGCCTGGCTCAACAAGACTTGCTAATATGAACCTTAAACAGTTGTGACAAGTACAAAGGAGATGATACATATGGAAGCCCTTGCATAATACTTAACTTTCATAAATTGTAGCTCATTGCCACTGTGGTGCCATTTATGCATCTGAAAAGGTAAGCAGTAGCACAAGGCTGTCTGTGATATGCTTCAAGCTACCAGTAGGTACAGCACATGTTCCAGGAAGCTGAGCTCTGATCCTGTCTGTTCCACAAATTTCTCCCTGAGGGAGTACATAGTCCAATTTTAAGAAATGCTCATAAGAGACGAATGGGTTAAACATTCCCAATCTAAAATGATTTTGTCCACTTCTTAGCTTGTACCAACTTAATGCTCATACTGTCTTTCTCTTTAGCACTTACAGTTACATTGTGCTTGGTAATTTATCTTCAATACGTATTTTCACCTCTTAGAACTATTTAACTCTTCACCTCTTCAAATCCTATAACGCAAATGACTTATTTGTTCATAAATCACAAGGCTGTGTAATTTTAATATTTGCATATTTTATAACACCATGCATATGTCATCCTTTACTCTAGGTATTAAAACATATTTGTTACTTTTAAATATTTTGAATTTATTTTCCTGGATTTAATTTTATAATAAGTCTGGAGGGTTGATAGCTAGATAAACCCTCCAGACTTATTATAAAATTAAATTATACTTCTATACTTCTATACTTCTATGTGTATAATTGCATAATTCCATCACATTTCTCTCACTAGACACTTAAAGAGAGTGAATTGTTTTAGAATTGAACTTGCGCTTTAGAAGAAAAAGAAACATTTTAAGATATAATTACTTACATCCAAAAGAAAAAAAAAACCTCCAAAAACATCTAACATTTAAAAATCTTTAGATATTTTAACAAAGTAGACTAAGCTAGTGTAAAGAATAACAGTTTTTGAACCTTTGAAAACTTCTAATATTAAAAAGAAGATAGAAATACATAGTTCAGTCTATCATCATCACCTTACTTTGAAATTGACTGGCCTGACAGAAAAATAACAACAATCGAATCTTATGTTGAATGGAAAAATCTTGAGAGTTTTTGTACATAGGAAAAAAAAAACAGAAAAAAGAAATTATATAGTGTGGTATGAATGTGGATGATTCCTCTCTATAGGTAAGGTCAAGTAAGTTTCATTTAATTTGATTGTTTTCTTACTACCATTATCTGAGCATCAAGATAATTTAATAAATACTTACCTGTGCCAGTATTTATAACACTGCTGACTTAAACCATGGAGTTCTGAAAGACAGAGTGAGTGAAGGAGGTGTGGAATTTGTAGCTTATGTTAGAGCTTATAGTCTAATGAAGCAGACAACTTAGAGGAAGAATGCAGCTATGATTAATGAGGAAATGATGTGCTGCTGTGGATTACACAGGCAATGATTTGTTGAGAATATATTCCTGGAACAGCTAAGACATTAACTGAAATTCATTTAAGGACTATGTCACTTCACTTGTCTCATTCTTCTATTTGATTTGTCAAAGGAGTCTGAAGCCAAACAAACCAGACCAAGAAGATTGTTCCATTTCCTCTATGGTCCATAAACAGGGATTTTACCACTTATTTGCCATTAAAACAGTCTACAACAAATTGAATGGAAGGGAAATTTTAATTCTTTACCCAATTTATCCAAACTACATAGTCACTTAACTTTTTAGAGTAATAGTTTCTTAGTCTACTTCATTAATTCCAAAGGGTGCTGAACTGTTTCAGGTTGAACCTGGGGAGAAGTTTCCTTACATGCTGCTGGTTATTTGTGACATCATGGTATCCACATGACCACACAATTATGGGAGTTTTGGGGCATATATTCTGATGGATTTGCTGTACACTCATTCTAAGAAGAGTTTAGACATCACTGCTCAAAGTTCAAAAAGTACTTGAAAGAGAATAAACTATTCAGTGTAGAACATTCATGCACACATATTCAAATATTTGGAATGATGCAGTATACTTTTAAACAGAGCTGGTAAAATGGATCTAAATTTTAATGAGCACTTAGATTAGACAGATCTCAACATATACGCTCTGGCTCTAAGGATAGATGTCTGTACTTGTTTTCAAGAAACTGTGCCAAAGAAGTTAGTGACATGCCAGGTATTTCATTACTAGATAGTATTTGAGCTGGGACTTGGATTTAACACTGACCCTTTCCTTTTTATGATAAGATGCACTTTGTGTTTCTCGGGATATTTATAGTCAAAACACAGATTTATTTTATTTCATTTTTTAATTTTTAATTTTTTTTTTCAGAACCAGGGATTGAGCTCATGCCCTTGTGCTTGCCAGATAAACACTTATTCTACTAAGCCATCTCCCCGGGTTTTTATTTTTATTTATTTATTTATTTATTTATTTATTTATTTATATTTTAGTACAGGGTCTACAGGGTCTCACTACTACATCACACTCATAGTGACCTTCCTGTTTACGGCCTTCCAAGTGCTGGGATTACAGGCGTGCACCACCATGCCCAGTCTCAATAGCAGGCTTAGCACGCCCTGGGAGCAGGGCTTGATTGGCCGGGGATTAAATTCCATCTCCTAAATCTGTCTAAGCAAGCACTTTAATCCTCTGAGCTATTTGGCTAAACAAAACATAGATTTCAAAATGCAACCAAATGAATATGCTAATGGGGGGCAGGGAGATGGCTCAGTGGAATAAGTGCTTCCCTGGCAAG
>NDGN011142769.1:0-24392 GCA_002564285.1 Tympanoctomys barrerae | reverse complement strand
ATGTTCTTAGACTTCTATCTGCACCTTAAATACTGTTCCATGGATGCTCAAGTCTACTTTTTTTTTTTTCAGAATTTTATTGATAAACAGCTGGAATTATTTCTAAATAGCATTTGTCTCTAATCCTAATCCAACAAAGCATATATGATGGTCACACACATTATATGTGTGGTAAATTTCCAAGCACAGAACAATACAAATCTTGTACCACTATAATATTTTGCAAACATAAATACGACTACTGAAACCAGAAGACTATGGGTTTTCTTTTTTGTCTCTAAAAACTGCTGACACACTAGAGCAATCCAAAGATAATAATAATAAACTTGGAGGGTATGGTTAGGACCATTATCTGTGAATTCCCTTGGTGTACATGCAGCAGCTACAAGTGCCACCAGCAGGGGTTCTCAGGGCAAGTGGGCAATGAGTTTAAATGTTATTTTAAAAACTAATCACTGAGGAAGATGGTAAGAGATAAAAGAAAGAGAGCACACTCATGTCTTGGTTTGCTTCAGAATATTTTACACACTAAACAGAGTAAGTTGTCCGTTGTGCACATGTCCCGCTTGTGTATGTGCTACACTGTGTATTTTTCTTGAAAAAATTCGTCCCAACCCTGACACTGCATACAGGCAAACTCAGAGATGGGCTTAGTAAAGTCTGTCTATAATTCTATCACTAAAGTAGCAAAGGTAATGGCGCATGACTGGCGTACCATCTATTCTATTTGCATTCCATTGAAAGAGGGTTCACTCTGCTTTAAAATACACCCAGCCTTGGCTTGCATTAATTATAGTATCAGTCTTCAACTTCATGCCAGGAGACCAAGAACAAAAGCAAGTAACGATGACACTTGTTTCCATCTGCATGTAAAAACGGGATGAGCAAGATCCTTGCGTCAAAACTGCAGAACACAAGCAAAGTAATTGAGCAGTCTATTTTCTCAAAGCACGGGCTTTCTCATGGTAGGGCTATTTGTCACTGCTGTCTCAGTGGCGATTCCAACTGCACAGACCACGTGCTAAGTTCACTGTTCATATATGAAAAGGGTTACTTGCTTTTTTTTCTGCAAAAATTTATGTTGGTCTTGTAAAGATCCTTAGCTGGCAGAAGGGATTGAACACATATTCTGAGCCCCTAGTGTATTTCTTTCTTTCCTTCCCTCTCTTTCTCTTTCTTCTTGTTCTCATTTCTTGGCATTTCATGGAAGACAAGGTGCGCACTTAATAAATTATGTTTGCAGAAACAGCTGACACAATTATGCACTTGTTGAGTTAGTGACCACTTACAGGCAGACTTGGTAAGTCATCACGCTTCATACTGCAAGGTGCTAATGCATCATTATGATCTAGCAGGTTGCCGGCTGAATTTTACAGCACTGCACACTACATTAACCTTTGGTACCACCAATATTTATGACCTTATAAGAAAGTATTTATCAAGCTGAAAGCCAATATGCAGCACCCGTGTTTTAGCCACTGCTGTTTGGAAACCATTATCACTCCTTTCTTCGGGCATTTTAAATCACTTGGAGATAATGCTTGGCACTGGCAAGGGAGCAGAGACAGGGCATTCCGTGCAGACTTGGTGGGAGTTCAAATTGGTATAATCTTTTTAGAGAGTGATATTTTAGTTTTATCTGACTATCAAAAGACTTTTAAAAATGTGCATTTTTACTCTTTGACCCAGCAGTTCTTCTTCTGGGAATTTATCGTACAGAAACAATCATGAAAGGGCGCAGAGATTTGGGTAAGAGGAAAAATCATCGCAGTGATATCTGCTGCAGTGAAAAACGGGAGCAATCTGAGTGGCCAACTACGAGGGATCGTCTAAAAGGGGCAGGACCAAACAATGCCAGGCAATGAAACACAAAAAAGGCAGACAAGAAAAAGTAGTTAAAACACACTTAATGGCTTTAAGATTTACCAGTCTTTTTAATTAAAGAGCAAATCATGAGATGATATGACAGACATCATCTTTGTAATATATTTTTCACTCTATATAAAGTGTTACCTAAATTCTTCAAAGGATAAAAGCAGGTAGCCATTAGGTGATAAAATGACTGTGCTTGTTACCATTGTCATTAGCTTATTTGGATTTTCTATCTTATATACAATGAATGTGAGTGATTTGCATAACTTTAAGAAGTCACAAGGGATTATGTTGCATTTGTCTCTCAATCTGCAATGCCTGTCGCAGGGTCGGTAGCTGATTTTTTAATATATACCTTTTAATGTGCTTAGAATCATGGTGATGATTGTTTCTATTTTTATAATACTTTAGTTCAAAACAGTTGCAGGACCAACTAACATCCTTTGCGTGTTCCCAAGATATGTAGCCTGAGACTTGGAAGATACGGGTGGCTTACTGGTGGTCACGGTGTCACTGTGGCAGAGCTGAGAGCTAACCAGAAGCTTTTGCTTCCTGTGCTCACAGTCCCTACCCTCTGCTGTTTGCCTGTGTCTGGAAAGGACAGCCCGCAAAACAAGGCAATCACAGGTCAACTGAGCCACAGCAGAGGTCAACTCTTCACTCGAAGTGATTGGCTTCATTCCAAATTCAGTAGGTCAGGAGACAGAGGCAGTGCGTGAGCTGGGGCTCACAAGGGTTGGCAGCAGGAGGATCCATCCTAAGCCCCAGGAGACAGCACAGTCTGTATAGAGCCCATTAGTATGGTTTACAGCTTTGGAAGCTGCGGGCTGGGGGAGCATGATGCTGCAGGCATTTTAATATCTTCCAGAATTATTGACTCATGTATGTCTGTTGACCAGGGAGATGAGATCAAAGCCTCCTTAAGAGTAAGGACAGAGGCCCGACCTTGAACGAGGGAGCTACAGACAATGCTCCCGCTTCCATCCCCTGATGCCCAGGTCTTGCCTCTCTGATAAGCTATAGTTCAGGAAAGGGAGGGCATGGTTCTCACCTGTATCTGCTGAAAGAACCTTTATTTTCCCAGTCTCAGCCAAGCAAAGGGAACCTTAGAAAACTGTAATTCTTTTCTCAGTTGATAATTATAATACCTTTTATTTTGTGTGCTTGCTCTGGACTCTATAGTTTAATGTAGCTTTTATATCTCAACCTGCCTGTCTCTCATCACAGGTTCATTCATTCATTCATTCATTCCATTAGTACATTTTTATTGAAAATCTTCTTAAACGAAGTATCTAGGGTACACACAGATAGGATGAAGGGTATATACCATCGCATTCCTGCATGGCAGATAAACCAAAATAAGTAAGCAGAAAATGATTTTAAGTTGTGGCAAGTAAAATAAGGCAAATACAATATAGTGTAATATAATCTAATTTAAACTAATTATCTACACAAAGACTATTTTCAAATAAGGTCTCCTCCTGAGGCTCTAGGTAGACATGAATTTGGGGGGATGCACACCAACCCAGAACATCATATTAGGCTCATTTCACAAACCAAGAGAGGCAGCTAGAAAATATTCAGACACATCAGTCTGACACTGACCTCTCATTTCTTACTTATCATTTGTGTAAACCCAGCAACTTTCCACCCAAAGAAAAAAACAAAACAAAACAAAAATAAAGAACAACTCAAAGCTCAATGGTAGGTTTTAGGACACCAGCCTGACAGAACTGTGCAGGAGGTGATAACCTGTGCTACAGAGCCCTCACCTTGATAGATGTTTAATTCTAGCAGATATAAAATATTCCACATATATATTTCACCCATGGGAGGCCTTGCTGGACTCAAACCCGTGCACCCAGATTCTCCAGCCAGAGAGATGGGTGGAGCCAGGACAAAATATCATGACTGTCTTAAGCTTTCATATCTGTTGCATGCTCCAAACTCATCACAGGTCACTGTAGCAGAGGACATCTCTAGCTTGTATGGATATTTTAAGGAAATATGTGTTCTCTCCAATGGCAAGTCATCTCTGCATGTTTCTCTGCATTGGGTATCCCATGAGGCTGAGGGACTCCCACAATAAGATTAGAATGTTCTGGGTTCAGCCCTTGTCTCATTCAATATTATAGAAATCTTGCTTGAGGCAGAAAAGGTAGTGCTACTTTAAACAGCACACAAGTGCCCTGAGAAAGCCAGGCATGCTCACACTGCTAACCCCATGGGATTTGGACCACAGAACCCCTTGTCCTCACTTTTCCAGTTCCCAACATTTTGAGCCTATCCCAAATGTTATGAACCACAATGTCAAAATCAATGGGTGCTCCCAAATCTAGATACATACAATAGTATCTGGGGCATGGTAGGTAGGATGAATAGGATTTTCACAGTAAAATGACATGCATTTTCTATGTCCTAAAAAATAATAAACACTCAAATGTGAGAGCCAAGTCAGGAAAACAAAACAAAACAACCTGATGCAGGGCTGATACTAATGGTGTCCTCTGATACAGGAAGATGAAGGTGTGATAACAGGAAGGAGGAGACAGATTAGGGAGCCCACATCTGGAACTCAGTCTAAGCAGAGAGAAATGGGCCTGGGAGTGTAACTAAATGTGCAGCCAACAAATGGTAAACATTCTTTTTTAGAGCTGTCAGCAATAAACTCCTCCTTCTTAGGGAATGCATCTCATGTCTCTCTGCTGAATGGCTTATTTTTGAACCTCTGTGAGAGTTTTTTGTGCTTGCCCTTAAACATGTGTTCTGGATAATTAGGGTGAATTATCTCTCTGCTCAGGGTGCACACAGCAGGAAGAGGTAGAAAGAGGCTACTGCCCTGCCTGGCCTCTCAGTGTCCAGGTGGGGAGCTTCTCGATGGAGGGGCCCTGAGCCTGGGCTGAGATGCGGATACCAAGTCAACCCTGTAAAGAGACAGCCACCAGCTCAAGGGCCATCCATAGGAAGGTCCCTCGAGACACAGCAGGGGACTCAAAGGAAAATAATCCTGATTCAGAATCCAGCCCTGGCCACACGAGGAGTCCAGTTTATGGAAAGTTACAAGGCCCCTCTGAGCTTGAGGTTTTCCTTAGTTTGTCAGTAGTAAGAGTTCAACCAAGAAACTTCTGTATGGGCTACTTGAGACACAAGCTCACTCAGTTGGCAAGTTGCTCTCCCTGGTAGCTTGAGCCACTCCATGGTTCTCCGGCCTCAGCCTTCCAGTGTGCTGGGATCACACGTATACATCATCACACCTGCCTTGAGGGTCATGTTCTTTATTCTGGAAAAATGGAATCCTTCATACCAGCCTAACACAGCTGCTGGGAGAACTCTGCAAGAGGCCCCTTCTGGAAAGTCTAATTCCTTTTCCTTGAGTCCGTGAAAACCTTAACCCTTACTCTCACCATCAGACAGAAGGAATAAATACCACAGGAGGAGCGTGAAGGCTGAAATCAAAGAGTTTGACTCTTTGCGTCTGCTTCATCTCCTTGAGGATCTCCATCCTGGAGTCCAACCACCTTGGGTTTGTGAGTGTTGTGAGCACATACACAGGAATAGCTGGAGCAACCACAGACCAACATGGGGGAGGAAGCCACGCCCAGTCAGTCACCTGGGGAGGGGGGAGATTAAAGATGATCACCAAGTCCAGACACTGGGAGAAAACCAGCAACTTACTGCTTACTAGACCTCCAAGTGGTGGCTGATCTCACCTGACACGCCCTGTTGATCTTCCCCCAAAATTTCTAAAGTCCATCATTGTGAGCAAATTAAATGGGCTGTATGAAATCCCTGTGTTTGGGGCTAGGTAGCTTATTAGGCAGCATGATTTAACTGAAGCAAACATTAAAATCTGCATTTATTTATTTATTTATTTATTTATTTATTTATTTATTTATTTTTGAGGCCTGAAATTGCCCTTAGGTCATTTCTGGTTTGGCTGGAGTATCTGGGTTCCAACCAGTGGAAATTGAGCCTCACTGCTTTTTTTAAAGCAAGCACTTAAACCACTGAGCTAATGGGCAGGCCCTCCAAAATCTGTAATTATTTAGTTGTGCTGTTTCCCTCTCTCAATGTTTTCTCCAGAACACAAGCACCCCAGGGGCTGAAACTATGCCTGTTCTTTCCTCTTCCTGATCTCCCAGTGCATGGTATATAGTAAATTCTCAAAACGTATTGTGAATGAATGATCTAGCATTAAATAAGACAAAATAACACTGTACACAGGAAGAGTAGTAAATCTAGGAAAGGAGCAGCTGTGGGAGTAGGAACAGAGGGGGTCACAGGATCAGCAATGTCACCGCGGTAGTCGCTGCTCCTTGGTCTGGTTGATGGAGCCCTAGGAGAAGAGGCTCCAAGGCTGCCAGGGAGAGGGACTTACAGATAGGGAAAGAGAGGTGTGAAAGAGGATGGTGCCACTGAAGCACGCCCAGAGCACCATCTCCCTCAGGGCTCCACATTCTCTGATTCTCTGGTATGCACCCCTCTCCTGGGAGGACAGGTCCCTACACACTCCCAGTTTCGCTTTACCTTGAAAGCTGCTCACTGAGCAGGTCCCTCCCCTGATTTCTCCTTCTTCCTGGGCATGCACAATGTCTGACGCAGCTCTGTTTCCAGCAAGAACCTGGCACACAGTAGGTGTTGATCAATGTTTTCTGAACTAAATGTAATTGGGATCGATGCCCAAAAGGCAGATTCCTTCATTTCCATTGTTTAAAAATACCAGTTTTCCCCTCATGTATTATGCAATGCAGAAATTAATTTATCCAATACTGTTTATTCACAGCTTCAAAGGGGTCTGGTCTGCACTCAACCAGAAACTATGCTTAGGTTCTGGTGTCCTCTGCCTTCCATGCAAATCTAGGGGATGTATCACCCAATGTGGGTGGAGATGTTTTGTCCCCTCGCCCCATGTGCAGTGGCTTCTCAAATTCTTACAACCCTGAGGACAAGAAGCACTGAAGTGTGATTATTAGAGTATGTTGTATGACAGGACATCAGGAGGCATGTCACAAGTGAAGTAACCTTGGGAAAGCCACCAAGCTTCAGTTTCCTCATCTGTGAAGAGAAGCAAATGCCACTTTGAGTGCTCAACTGTAAGGAACGGTGCTACCCCAAGTAGCTGCAAACGTTAGTGTGCACGTTTCTTACAATCAAGAGCTTTGGCTTTTGCTTGGTCATCCGATTGTCATTCCAATCCATTTCCCAGACTGCACTAGTCCATACTGGCATGCTGTGTGTGTCCCACTCCAACTGCCTTTCCCACATCGACCCAGCCCCATTATTGCTTCTTTCTAGTCTGTTCCCCACAGTACAGTTAGGACACTCCTACAGTGAAATATACTTATGGCATGGTCTTGTAGAAAGTTCTCCAAAGCTCTCTGACTGTGCATGAGGCATAAGATCCCCAGGCAAACTCACCAGGGCCTACATGATGGCTTTCTACTCTCCCATTTATCTTCCTCTTCAGCCACCTTCTCACACTGGCCTTCTTTTCCTTCAATAGACCAAGTAAGTACCTTTCTTCCAGTGGTGTGGTACTGAATAGTGAGCAACCAGCGCTCCAGGATAAAAATAAATACATGAGATACAGTGGTGTCCTTAAGGGCTTTGTAGCTTTACAGCAAAGATAAAGCTCTACATTTTTATAAAATCACTGGATGCACATTTAATAGATGGCATATTGGCATGCAGTAAGAATATTCAATAAACATTTTGGTGTCAGGAAATGGGTGAATTTTCAAGGCACAGCTAATGTGCAAAAGAGCACTAACTCTGATCTTCAGAGTTTAAAAAAGAACAAAGATTTGATAGAATTTCCAGCAAAAGCAATTGGAAATACTTCAGAATTTAATTCCAGCGTGGAAGGGCTGCGTTCTCTCTTAGCTTTCTTCCTGATTCCATCTAACCTAGTTTGTTTTCAAACTATGCTGAGTACCCAAAATTGTTTGTATTACTGAGTAGTAGCATCCATAAAGATGTCTGGGAAGTTGGCTGGCCAACGTCCCCACTGTGAATAAAAATGATGTGGACCAATTGCTCCCATCTGTGAAAAGCTAAGTGACAGTGAAGGCAGACTCCAAGCTCCCAGACACAGAAAGGACCTGCATGCCCAGCAGCCCTGAGCTGGCCCAGGGAAATGATAGGAAATTCAATTTCAGAAGAGCTGTTTGCAAAGTAATCCAATACATTACAGTGTGTGCATTATTATTGTATTATATTGAGTAATATCACATTTAAGGAGATTTCATAGCATCATAGCCATGCACAAGGGAATATAAAAGCAGTTAATAAAAGAGAGAAGTACAATTTCCCCTCACTGTTAGTTATGCTCCCATTATACTCGGAATAATAATCAGAGGTCCACTTAGCCTGACTTGGGAAGTAACAGATCTATAATTACCTCCTGTCTACCGTGTCATTACCAAAGGCTCAGCCCCAGTGCCAGGACATTGTGAATCATCACAAAGCCCTCAGAAATCAAGCTCCAAGCCACAGAAGCAGAGTTAGAGCACCCTAATGTGCACACGTGGTCAGCCGTATGGGACCCTGCGCAGCCCAGGTGGATTCTGTCCTACATGAAATAGCACACACTTTCTGAATCCTGATCACTATGATTTCCCTCTGCTATGGGTGGGGATTCACTCACCCTAGAAACCCTCAATTTCCAAAGAAAACATATGATCCCACCCCACCCACCACCATAAGGCTTCTTCCACTGAGCTTGAAAAGGCTGATGGGAAAAAATAATCTTAAGGTTTGCTGACAGCAGTGGAAGGTTCTCTATGGACTTTATCAAATACTGGCCTTCATGGGGCTACTAAGGCCTCTGAGATGCCTCCTAGGATCAATTACTCGAACTACAGGAAGAGTCACCCCATTCTGGGGCTCACTGACTTCTACATGTCAGTGCCAGAGGCCGGCATCAGCTGCCAATTCAGTCTAACGTTGGTGTCTGTGCCATTGGGTGTAAAGAGCTGTCAAGGAACATTAGAAAGAGTGGTGCCTTCTTTATCATCTAGGGCAGGGCTTGACTGGCAAGGCCATCATGTCCTGCTGGCGCAATACAAAGCAATTTTCATTGCCTCTCTTAGTCTCTCTTTTCTCTTATCTGTAAAATAGGGGCAACACTACTCATTGACAAGTTTAGAATGGATGGCCTCAGCTCACGAATACACTAACCAGTGCTGTTGTTACTGCTCTATTAGTAATATCCATGTGACATTCATGCTATCGTCCTCAGCATAATGTCACACTGAGTAGTAACACTTTTTGGATTAAAATCTTAGTCAGTAGTGGTGTGGGTTTTTATTTCGAACAGGGAAAGATGAGGTTATGGGTGTGTTTGCAAGAGGAAGGAGGTGCTATGTTTCTGGTGTATTAACATTGTCATTTAATAAATCCAGCACTACATACATATTTTTTTTCTTTTATTTCCTCCAGAGTTCCGAAAACCCAGTTTATGGAGGGAAAGAATTAAAAGGTGTAATTCATGGGTCAGGCAAAAAATTAGAAATATTTTATTAAAAGTAATCCATGTGACCAAAAGCTTCTGGAGCAGGCATTCAAACCCAATGCCCATGAGAACCTGCGTGTGCAGGAGGGAAGGCCAGCATGGTGGGACACTACAGGAGGGGCACCATGCCAGGCACAGTCATGCAAGAACAGCCTGCCTGCAGCATCAGCAGCCCATCACCGCATGCTGCGTTAGCCTGCTCCACCTTGTAATCAAAGCTGGCTTATATTGTGAAGCCTCTCTTCACAACATGTAGGCAATTAATATTTTTTGTGTGACTTCAACAAAACTGGCCTGAGTTCTTAATAAAGCCAGCAGCCTAACAATACGTAAGCTTTGGCCTGGATCCGTGTTTGGCAAACTTCTTCTGTTTGCCAAACTCTGTATTTTTTGCTTTGTTAATCGTAGCCCTGTTGGCAATCGCTCAACTCTGATGTCACAATGCAGAAGCAGCCACAGGAAATCCATGAGCCAATGTAGTGGTTGTGTTTCAATAAAAATTTATTGACAAAAACACACAGAAAGTAAGAATTGGCCCTTGGGCCACAGTTCACTAACCCCTGGCTTGGGTACTTAGGTTTATAGTAAGGACCTGGAGAGGCTGGAGGGAGGACAGAAAAGGGAGAACTTGTGAGAGGCTCTGGATCTATGTCAGCTGGGCCAGGCAAGAAGGAAAACAGCAAAGGCCTTGAGTTACAGCGGGTCCTGTTAACTCTACTTCACCATCTTTACCATGTCTGTGCTTATCTTCCCCAAGAGCTTATGAAAAAGCAAGAGGGCTTCCAGTTCTGTATCCTTCACCCCAAACTTCCACTTTCTAGTGGTAAGGAAACTTGGTGGAGTTAGTCCTCCAAGACTGCACCGCCTCCTGTTGTGTTTCCCTGTTGTATGGGCCCCAGATGAACGCCATCCAGAGACACCACCTCGGATCCCAGGCAACTCCTGGAATAATTGCTAACCTGACTCCCACTTGCAAGCCAATTAGAGAGAAAAGGGGGGAGCCGAGGCCCACCTCCTGTCACTGGGACGCTGTCGCTACCATGGCTTTTCTCAGTTTAAAAAAACGTAGTTAATTTCTTTCCCTAAAAAAAGGCCAGGGAACAATCTATTTAAATTACAGTGTTACAATGTGAAGCAAAGATGCAGAAGTCAAATACAATTTGGGTTATAATTAGCAATTTCCTTGTAGCAAGTTTCCTTGGGAAATCCAGGTTGCCTGGAGCCAGTATGCCAGGGGTTTGAAGACCTCATCTATTCTGTGGGCCACTGTATGCCACTAAGGGAGGCTTGATCTGGGGACAGAAGGAGTATGTGTGTGGGAGGATGAGTGTGTAAACTGAGGCAAGTCCTAGCTACACGGAGCATTATAATAGGGTACAAATTTGCTAAGGCATCTGTGTGTTGCCATGTTCAAATCATTGGAAAAGCAAGCAGTATATGTTATTAGAAAAATAAATCATATAAAGTGGGTTTGTATAATCTGCCAAGTTTGTCTGCAGTCACCGAACATCTGGGCCTCAGCTTCCTTGTCGGGCCTTCTGGCATCACCAGGACCATCCATTAGAGGGTTATAGGAATCAATACCGAGCACAGCACAGGGCTCCTGGCTGACCATAGTGTGGAGTGGATGCCTCTGAATCTCTGCTCTGCTTCTTTCAGCTGCATGAATTTGGGCAGTCTCCTCTCCTGGACTCTTGCTTCCTCCCTGGGCAACAAGGTGAATTATGGGACCTACCTACACTGAACATCATAAGGATATAACCAGATCATGCATAGAAAGCCAGCAGTGTTGCGGCTCTGGTATCCAGTGTAAGCTCAATAGTTTCTTACTGTTACCCATACATGATGAATAGTACACTGCTTCCTCTTTTCTACTTCTTTTCAGCCCCAGATGTTTCTGTTTGTTTTTCCCCACCTGCTAAGCAGGAGTCATATTTGCATTTGCTCCCTTTAAAAGAACAAAGTGACCTATATACTCTCTCAACTATAGCATGCATATTTTCAGAATTTTGTTGTTTGTTTGTTTTAGGTTTTTCTGTATTATCTTTAAAAAACAACTAGGGATTTAACTTAAGGCCTTAGGCAAGCATTATAATACTGAGCTACCTACCACCTCAGCCCTGTGTGTTTGTTGTAGAAAAACTGCCTTCTCACTTTCTAAATAAGCCTGCAACACTCAAACATTCAAATTGCTTGCTCCTGCTGATTAGTCTTTGAATTGCACAGGTTAAAAACCTAGGTTTACAGTGGAATGAACTTTCCCATATAACTTTCTTTCAAAGGATGCTGAAATTGTACAAATGTCAGGTCCACAAACCTGGGAATCCTGTTCCTAATGGCAGAGGAACAGTCCATTTTATGGCTAGTAATGGCCTTCCCTTCATAGCCCAGGAGGTAGAGATACCATGAGCCTCTATGGTAGTGGTAGTGAACCTATGACACATACAACACAACAGATGATTATCATTGAAAGCTCTACAAACCTCACCACCAATGCTCTATGGGATCTCCACACTGCTTGGCTCAGCTCAGTTACTTTGTGAGGTGAGATTCCTCCCCTGTAGGGTAATAACCAACTTGTGCACTTGTGACAAGCTTTTGCAGTGATGCAGATCCAGCCCTACACCAAAGGCTACAATATGATAATTTGGTAGGTTTCACATGTTTCAGGAATATGATGGTAGAAATCTAGTCCCTAGAGTTAGGTTTCCCCACCCCAAGAATGATTGGGATTGAAGCTGGCAAGAATATGGGATACTACTGACTCGGTTCAGTTACCCTAACTCAATCACAAGGCCTAGTAGATAAGAACTAGATAAAATGAAAACTTCTTTTGGGAAATCAAAAATTCTCTGTGAAAATGAGAACCACTCCTGGTTGAAACCTGTGGCTAGAAATCAAAATAGTATGTCAAGGAGAAATGGAGCCTAAAATCAGAGTCCAACAACTTCTAAAAAATGGTACCATCCAGCTTTGTCCATTTCAGTGTTGAGAGAAACTTGAGCAGGTGACCTCTGAAACTGCTAAAAAATCCAGGAGAAAAAGAAAGAGTAACAGAAAGAGAAAGAGAAAGAGAAAGTAAAAATAATGATCGAAGCAAATAGACTACCCAAAGAGGGCCATGGTATGGTGGACATTGCCTTTTAGGACATCCCTACTCTAGTTTCTATGGTGACAGTCACTGTGTAGTCAATTTCCATCTCTAAACCTATCATTTACAAATGAAGTAGGTATGGTCATTTTGGGCTCTAACATCTTTACTGCACTGAGTGGCTGAAGTATCTCGTGTCATATGTTTTTTAAATCTGGGATACAGACTCCCTTAAAAACTTCAAGCTCTTGATTTCATCTCTACTATTAAAAATAATGTTCAAAAATTAATTCAGGAGTTATAAAATGATTATCTTCTGAGACTCAGCAAGTAACAAATACAGAGACAGGAAAGAATAACAGAACACAAAAACTCACACTCCTGCTTACTCTGGGAGAAAAGAAATCACAAGATACTACAGAAATGTGTCATCCACTCGATATGCCCTGGATTGTGTGGACTGCCACTGCCACTTATGGTGAACATACCATATATCTTTTTAACTCACCAAAGGGTCACACAAGATCATGCAAGTGTTTATATCCTTCTGAATTAGTAGGGAAAATTACTTACTGTACCTATAAGTATCTTTCTTTTATAGAGCAATCTCTTTGAAACATATATATTTCTCATCCTGATCTGAAAATATTTAAGTTTTCAATCTCTAACTTATCAGATATTTTAGAATCTGTGAAGATTCTAAATGAGAAGATTAGGTGAACTCTTTCATTCTTTTCTGCTCTAACACTCCAGAACCCTAGGTGAACTATTCCTGAATCTTCTCTTCACAGACAACTTCTGTTTCCAGCCATAAGCACAGAAAGAACAAAGAATTCATAGGAACTCTCTATGAATCTAAAGAGTATATGGCCACAGATAAAGGGAATGAACTGATGTTTGGCTAATGAGTTACCCAAATACAGCCTTCGGAATAGATAATCCCTGCTTTTCACCTTATTTGAAAGCAAAGAAAATCAACAGAGTGGGTTTGAATGATGTAAAAGTAGATTCTTCAAGCAATTAAATCAGTCCTAATACTGCTCCTCCACAGCACACTTTATCTTAGCACCATCCATTATCCAATACCTTCAGATCACATTCTGTGTTAATACCTGTTCAGAGATGAATATCTTAATCAAAGATAGAGACTGTCGAGGCTTGGGAGATAGCTCAGTGGCCTAAGCACTTGCTTGGAAAGTGCGAGGACCTGAGTTCGATCCCTGGCACCAAAACAAACAAACAGAAAAGGTAGAGATTGTTTACTTACCTGGGAGATTAAAATGGGCCAAGAGATGAGTAGACGTATGACTAAGCGGAGAATTCCAAGTAAAGAGGAATTCAGGAACAAAGTTCAAATGGCTATAAGCTTTGCAATGGAAATATTTCTTGACGTCCCCTCATGGAACATTACATTAAACCATTAGCACATACCTGCACTTTCCTCATTCAGTAAAAGCAAGCTATATGTGGGAGCTATAGACTTTCACTCATTTATTTCTCTGATAAACTTACCTTTTTTTCTTATGAACTAAATGCAAGTCAATGAAGAGTCTGTACCTACAAGTTGTACTCAGGCATGAGTGATGGAAAATTATTTATCAATAAATTATTAGATGGAAGAGTTACTTTTAAAATGAATCGTGGAACTTGAGTCCCACCTTGCTTATTAACAGCAAATGTCATCGATTTATGTTTATTTTCTTGAAAAATGCATCTGAATGATTCAGGACCAAGGACAGTGTATGAGTTTATGGATATGGAGAGTGTAATGAGTTCATAATTTTAATGCCTAGCACTGCAATAAGACTTTCAGTAACATACTCTTCCCAGAAATTCACAATTCCTAGACACATTACCTACAAAAAGGAAGAAACAAGAGGGTCAGAAAGGCTAACTGACACATCAGTGGTTCCACTCTTGGAATTGGATCTTTATGCAGATTCTTTTATTGTCTTGACAACACCTGAAGATTTTATCCATTGCCATTGTTCTCATTTTTTCATGAGAACCTTCAGCAGGCATCCAAGGCAGAGGTCCCAGGGCTTCCTAAGGACAATGGACATGCTTAGAGCTGTGCTGCATGCCTCTCAGACCCGCACAAAGTTGGGCTCAACTATACCCCTTGGCCCACTAGTACTGAATGCTCTGGAAAACAGACTTTAGAATAGTCAAAGCAGCCTAGTATTGGAAAATGAAGGTCTTTAATTTGTGCTCAAAGCCAGCGATCATTTATTCCAGAGCATATAGGAGTCAAAAGCACAATGCTTGGGCTTGAGTGAAAGAACAGACTCATCCTGAGTCCTTAAATTAAATGTGAATCTTAGGAAAACACAAGTGGTATTGACAAAATAGCTCAGCAACATTGTTATCTGAAAAGACAATTTTGAAGCTACTGAAACATGTTGGAGTTTGCTCAAGACACAGGTCTCAAACAAGGGCACACTCCAAAACAGTGATATTGGGCCCGCTAGGCCCTCCCCATGGTGATAGGAGCAGCTCCATGCAACACTTTCTTTTCTGCAAGAGCCATCTTTCCCGACTGGAGTCTAGCCTGCAAGTCTTGGCACTTCTGCAGGAGATCTCCTGAGCTTCTACCCTGTGTGGGTTTGGGTCCTGTGTCTGATATGTCTGGGATTGAGCCAGCAATCTGAGTACAAAGACCTCCAACAAGGCACTGGCCTCAGGCTCTGCATCTGTAATATGGGATGATGACAATGTTTCTTACTTCCACTTTTTAGGTATGGAAGTTTGACATGAGCTGAGAGTGTGAACATAAACTTCTCAGATCCTACACTTATACTTAACTGAGAAAAAAATTTTTAAGGTTACTGTCCTCTGCTTCCTATTTTGGGATATCTATGTTCCCTATGTTTAGACCTTCCATTCTTCAATGATTATGCCAAACTTTTGATATAAGGGCCTGAGGTGCAAATCTTCTACAAAAGACAGAACAATCACAGGTTTTGTGATCCACTGTCTCACGGCCATTACGAGGTTGAGGAAGGAGCCCAGAGAAGGAGGAATAAGGAGGACAATAAGGACAGTGAGAGCCAACAATGAGTCTGAGATCCGTCTGCCCACAAAAGGTGGAACCAAAGGACAGATCCTAACTGATCCAGAGGCCATGACCTTAGCTGACATGCTCCTATAAATCAGAGCAGGATCTAGAAACCATCCTCTGTGGCAGATTCTGAGTCCTTGCCTTGGCCTCAGCTACTGAGCCTTCAAGTATTGGCAAAGAGACTTTCCAGGGGACAAGTAGAAATGGGGCAAAGGCCTAAGCTTTGATATCAGGCAGATCTATACAAAGAGCTCAACCACACCACTCTCAAACTCACGCTGACCTTAGATGCTTTGTCCATTATTTCCCCAGAGTAAAGTGATGGACTTTTAAAGATGTGGGGGTAGAGTCAAAGACCACTTGAAAGGTCTAAGGTGAGGTCAAAGTGAGGTGAACAGCAGAACAGCTAGCATGACCAGTGAGCTTCTGCAGGTGCCCATCAATGAGAATGCACCTTGTTTCTGCTTCCTGACACCAGGTGACTAATAAAGCACTTTTTTTTGTCAAAGAATAGGACATGCACACCCAAGCACATGGAGCCCAGCTGGCCCTGGGCTGAAATGAGGCAGGGTGTGCACAACCAGCATCCTTGGGGATTGTCCTTGGGGAACTAAACTGAAGCAAGTTCTCTGTACTCTTCGTAGTAAAACTGATTCATCACCACATTTTACATTCATCTACTTTTAACCATTCACACATGGAGGCACAGCAATATTCATATCTATCTTCTATAGCCTAATTGAGAATTATAATGAGGCAAGAAAAATCCTAGAAATAATCTAATTGTATCAGTGATGTACTTGTGCCTGTCACAAATGCACACAGAAGTGAAAAAGAATAAATTGGATCCCAAAGTGCAATACAAAAGGACCTCCCAGGTGTAAAAGGTGACAAGAGGTTTGTCTAGTAGATTTCAAGTCTGTTTTTGGGAGATGAGATCCAGTGAGAAGTTACAAGACACAAGGATTGAATCACAGAGATGATAGGGATAGAGATAAAACAGACATTGGCATTTGCACTAAACACTTTTGGAAGGGAATAAAATGGATTGGTAACTGTTGTTTTTGGTAAGGAGCCCTAAGAATGAGAGTTGTGAGAGGGTAGGGGATTTTAGTTTTTATTTTACACTCCTTTTCAATCATTTTAGTCACATCTTTGAATTGCTTTAAAACAATAGCTAATTAACAAAAAGGAAACTGAACAAGGTTTCCCTTTCTTGTGTATCTGATATACTTCAAAATCAGAGCACTTTTAAAAGAGTTAAAAAGATGAGGCCATTACCACCCACTAGCTTATCTTCGCATAAGTACTAATGAAATACAGACACTCTGAATACCCCAGTTGGAAGGGAGACACTGAGGTTCCTTAGACAGCTCTTTTTCCCCATCAGCAGAGCCCAGAGCTCGGGGAACAAGATTCAGGATTCATGTTCTCTCCCATCGGGGTTCAGAAAGAGTGGGAAAGTGGTGGGAGACTCAAACGCTCGGCAGAGGTGTTAAAAATAGAAGTCAAGTTGCTCTTGGAGATACATGAAGAATTCTCCACTTGCAAATCTCTAATTATAATATGTCAAGAGTAAAATACCTTGTCAGGCACAGTATCCAGCAAAATACAGCACTGGCTCTGTCAGCACAGTGATCCATGATGCGTTTGGAGGCCTACATTAAATAGAAATTCAGCAGAAAAATGTCCTGCAGGGACACGTCCTGGCCCTTCAGGAGCTGCAAAGATGACCTGGGCTGTTGTCTCTGTCTGTATTTTACTTAGTTCTGGGTGGGAGCTTGGGGTGCATGCTGCTTCCCTTTTACAGATTCTGTACTTTGTGTTAAATCATGTGCATATATTAGATGTTCTTGGAGCCCACCAGATGGATGGATGCTTCCTCTTATCCAAAACTACTCTGTTCCTCCAAGAAAGGATGGCCTCTACCATGTCCTTAGAATGACATTAAAGAACAGGGATATATATGTCAAAGGATACAGTTATTTCCAGAACAGCACAATTCTTCAGGGAGCATAATTTGAATTGAGCTCTTCTCCAAAAGGCAACTTCTTTTTTGTGGTGCTGGGAATGAAATCCAGGGTCTCTCTTATACTAAGCACATGCTCCACCACTTTGCTGTACCCACAACCCCACAGGAACTTTCTATGTAAATACTGGGCTGAGCATCACAGGTCAAGAGGACCATTATTCAAAACCCTTAAATACTTGGAAGTTTAATTCCTTCTGCAGGAATTGCAGAACATGGAGTGAATAGAAAACAAATCCAGTAAATGTATGGGGAGTTAGAGACAATTTAAGAGACAAATTCACCTCAGAAAGGTACAACTCAAAAGTAGGTCAAGGATAGCAGAAGCATCTTCCTTTTGGGCCAAAGAGAGACGAGTATTTGGAGTAACCACTATTTGTAGCAGAAGACAAGGTGGTGCCTTATATGATTCCTGAATTTCCCTACAACCAATTAGGAATAGAAGTCTACAAGCTACCTTCAGGATCTGCTCCCCAAAACCCACCTGCTTCAGCCTATCCTGGTTATCTTTTCTCTAACACCCCCATCACTTAGATATCCCTGAAGAAGACAAAGGAACTGACAAGCAAGCCCTGTTCACACTCAGCCACTCACTGCC
The DNA here is from genome assembly GCA_002564285.1 of Tympanoctomys barrerae. Lineage (NCBI taxonomy): Eukaryota > Metazoa > Chordata > Mammalia > Rodentia > Octodontidae > Tympanoctomys > Tympanoctomys barrerae. Next base: position 6,228 of record NDGN011142769.1, on the reverse strand, counting down.
CTCCAAATGCTGCAGAACTTATGGGGAGCAGATTCCAAGGATTTCCCAAATTCAGAAATCCTGGTCTTGTTTCGAAACTTCTTTTGCCACGATCTGTGAGCAGAAGATCATCCCTCTGAGAATGGAGAAAGTAAAGGTAACATAGAACGAATGGCCCTGTCATTCCTTGTCTACATTTCCTTGAATCCTTTTATATGTATTCTTGCTTCTCTTTTGCTTTTGAATCAAAGTGCTTCCAAATGTTTTATTAATTAATTATGTATTTCTTTGTTACAGGGTCTACCTACACAGCTTGGACCCCTAGTGATTCTCCTGTCTCAGACTCTCCAGTGCTGGGATATAGATGTGTGCTACCACACCCAGGTGGCCAGTTCTGCACTGGGGATTGAACCCAAGTCCTTGTATTTGCCAGGCAGGCGCCTAGACCGCTGAGCTATTTCCCCAGTCCACGGCCTCCAAATGTCTACACTTTTAGAGACCCTAACTAGATAACAATGCAAGAGTCATGAACAATTAAATAGAGGAGCAAACTGGCATATTCCCCTGGTGGGATAGCACTGAGTGATGAAAAGGGGTAACAGAGGGACAGATGTGGTGATATAGATGAGCTCAACACTAAACATGCTGAATAAAGGAGAACAGACAGAAAGAGCACACGATGACTGATGTCATCATCATGAAATCTTGGATGCCGCAAACTAAGCCATCACAAAAGGAACACATCACCTGAATGCCTAGGAATCAAGCAGGAAATGGAGGCGAGGATTATAAAGAGGGCAGGAGACAATTTTGATAGTGGTAATAGTGCCATAAGTATATACATATGAAGAAATTTGACAAATTGCACACATTGTGTGTGTGTGTGTGTGTGTGTGTGTGTGTATGCGTGGTATTAGCGACTGAGTCTACAGTCTTTGCACTGAGCTATATTCCAGGCCTTTATTATTATTATTTAAAATTTAAAACAGGATTTCTCCAAGTTTTTAAGCAGCCTGGGATGAGCTTCAATGTATCATCCTCCTGCTTTGTCTCCCAGTGTGCTGGGATTATAGGCGTGTGCTACTGTGTCTGGCTCTGATTACACACTTTAATGATATGCAGTTCATTATGTGTCAATTATATGTCAATAAACTGCTTTTAAAAAAACCTATTCTTTCTCTGTTACCCATGGTTTCTGAACACCTTTTTTTCCTATTCTTTTTGACTTCCCCTAAAATACTTTGTCATTTTCCTGAGCATGATGTTCTATGTCTGGTTTCCCCCACCCCACAATGCCCATAGGGACCTCCTCTATTCATAACCCAGCAAATACAACTCAGTTATACTACAAACAGCTTTCTCTAAATGCTTTTTTTTTTCTACATTTCTACCTTTTCCCTTATTACCCCCAAGAACTTGTTGTGGGCAAGGAATACCTACTCTAAATATTCATTTATCCCTCTACCCATGAATTCCTGGCAAATCTCCCCCCTGCTTTAGGAAAAGCGTGCCCTTCTGTGTCTTCAGTGATGTCTGCAGTACCAGCTTCAGAGAGCTCAGTGCCTTAAAGTGCACTGGACCAGGACTCAATCCCCAGTGTGCGGTGCTAGTCCTGCCCTTAAAACACTGAGATAGTGACTAAAACTGGGCATAGTAGGACATGCCTGTAATCCCACAGGTTGGGAGGCTGAAAACAGGAGGATCGGTAGGAGTCCGATTTGTGTAGTGAGACCCTGTACTAAATACATTAAAAGAAAAGTCTCCTAGGTGCTTGGTCTCTAGGCTTTCCTGATTCCACACTTTCCTGTTTCCACTCTCAATCTGGATATCCTACTTAGGTGTCATCCAGTAGCTCCTCTTCCTTCAAATCCCACCAGCTAAGAGTGCTCTAAAATGGTGAACTCATCCTTCTCATTGCCTCTGCTTGAACAAACATAGCAGGGAGCTCCCCTCTCTATGGCTGCCATACTGTCTTTACCTCTAGCTAGTGGCTGGCCACTCAGTGCCCTTGAGAACTAATTTTTTGGCACCCGACAATTCACTCTGGTAAGAGATTCTTATGCCATGCATGTAGTATGGAGCTTGTTGGTGGCCTCACCACTGAGCTACCCCATCTTAGCCTCAGCATTGAGTGACACGGCATCTCATAAGCCACAGGAAGAGGCAATGCCAGGACTCCTAGAAGACTGATCCAAGAGGTTTTCATTGCACTGCTGATGGTGATGACAAGAGTCTGACCTTGAGGAACAGAGTTAGAGAGCAGAAATGAGGGCGCAAAGCCAGAAGCAGAGCTGGTGTTGGAATCTGATGGAGGCGTGCCAGGAACCAAGCTGTGTCCAATGTCAGCCTCCTCCTGGGCCTTATGCTGTAGAAGCCAGCACATTTCCCACTGACTTTTCCATGACGTCTGACCAGAAATGCTCCCTACCCCAGTTAGATGTTGGCGGCAGATCTCACAGATAGTGTTTCCTCCTACCATCATGATACATTAACTCCTCAGACACATGCACTCTGGAAAGCAGAACATTATTGTGATTAAAAGAACACAAAGCTCATGTTCTCCAGTGAGACAGAGTCTCTCGGGGAAGCTGCTCTGCATGTTGTTCTATCTAGGCTCTCTGGACTACCCAACATGTTATTCAGATTCATGTGCTGATCTCCAAAGTTTTCCTATTGTGGGGATGTTGGGAATCCTAACTCCCCCAATGGATTAAGATTTCCTTATGCTAGGCATTATTTACCCTTTATCTGTATCATTTTATAACTATCTGATTTGGACTTTTCAACACCTTCCCTTTTCTTCCAACATGGATTTCCAATCTGTTTCTGGATGCACCAGACTGGCAGGATATGTGGTTCCTGCTGGTTAGTCCTAGTCCATCCTTGCTAGGCCATCCGAAACTGTCTTCTCATCCCCTGAGCATAACTGGATTTTTGACGGCTGGCCTGGTAGCTCAGTGGACTAAAGCACCTGCTTGGGCAGAACACAGAGACAGGATTTAATCTCTGGTACGCATGCAGGCCCTACCCCTGGGGCGCACTGAGACAGTGATTGAGACTGGGTGTGGTGAGTGCACCTGTAATCCCAGCGCTTGGAAGGCTGTAAACTGGAGAATCACTACAAGTCTGATCTGTGTAGTGAGATCCTGTAGACTCTGTCTTAAATAAAGAAAAAAAAACTGGCTTTTTGTTGGTACTTTGAATAGATCAAGCACACCTCAAGCTCATAATCTTTGCTGGTAGATTGCTTCTGCCTGGAGACTTTTGTCTTCTTACCTTAAACAGCATCTCCTTGAAGAAATGCTCCCAACTACCACTTGTGGGTGGCAACTCTCTCTTTTTACCCTTCCACAGTGTCAAATTTTGTGGCTACAGAGATATTTGATTATACATCTCTTTGCCATTTCTCACTTTCTAACTCTTACACTAAGATATAAAAGGGAATAATCATGTCTGTTTTGTTCAAGTACATCATGTGGTATAGGCCCTGGCTCTACAAGATGCTTAGTAAATATATGTGAGTGAGTTAACCTTTCACATGGGTTAACTTAATAAATAATATCTAATTAGGCTTTTTTTCATGTTCCAGAACAATTTAGCCAGGCCAAGCCCTGGCAACACTATGCATAAGGAAAGAAGTCAGCTACAGAAGGGAACTTGGAAACCACACAGACGGAAAGCCGACTAGCGCTCTCCCACTTGGGACTCACCCCAAGATAGACTTCTCGTTTCCACTAAAAACTCTATAAATCTAAAAAAGAAAAGCAGACTGGTGCTTACACCTGGCTGGATAGGGGCCAAGATGTGAGGCGCATCTGCTTACCATGGGGTTTCCTTTTGGAGAAATGAAAAAGTTCTGGAAATAGATGGTACTGATTTATTGCATTATACCACAAGGGTACTAAATGCTACTCAACTAGTTAAGTTAAAATGATACATGTTATGCCAGTTATGTATTACCAACAAAAAGGAAGAGAGGTAATGGAAAAATCTCAGAGCCCATATTATTTTTAATATTTCCTAAACTCACCACCGGATGAATAAAATGGCAAGTAGCAAAGTTAGCCAGTGTTTCCTTGTACCCTGGGCAATGCACCTTACTTCCAACCAGTATTTTCTTCCCAGATACTAGCTTTGCAACGGCCAGGGGATCAGAGGAAAGAAGCAGAATTGCTTTGCAGCTGCAAGCAAAATGCCCCAGACTATAGGTTTGGGGTGGCTAGGTTTCTAAGGAATCCTTCAGGGCAAATGCCCCTGTTTGTATGTAGTTCAGTCAGGTCTGGCGCTATACAGGATCATTGTAGGTGCTACACAAATGAACAGTTTGATTTCAGTGTAATTACTTTTGTTTAGGGTTATCTTTAATTACTCATCCATTGCAGTAATTTTCATTTATAGTGATGAGAACATGCTTATTTTGTTTGTTTGTTTGCTTGCTTGCCTTTAATTCATTTGATTCATCTGCATGCAATAAAATTTAGGTTTTGCTGCATCCACCAACATTAAGATACAGAACAGCTCTCTTGCTTGGCCGAATGCTCTTTTGTGGCCTTCTTACAGTTTCTACCTCCCCCGCCCCTTAGCAGAGCGACAGTAAAATCCAGACTCAGGGGGCACAACCATCCAGCACAGAAGACTTCCCAAGGCGTTCTGCTGAGAATCAGAGGGCAGAGGTGGAAGCAGTACCAGATCTCTTTCAAGGGTAATGGCAATGTTCCAAAAGCAGGTTTGGGGCATGACTGCACAGCTGTGCGAATATTCTAAAAATCAGTAAATTTTACACCCAGCATAGACGAATTTTGTGATCTGTCAGTTATCTCTGTCAGCGTCCGCCCACTCAGCCACCCTCAGTTCTGTGGATGGAACCTCAGACCTCCAGCTTCCTAGGAAAGTGCTCTACCCCTGAGCCGCACCACTTGTTCCTTATGACCATCAAACAGAAAAATAGATGAACTGAGAGTAGATGAGTGTTTCCCCTTTACAAATAAATGTGGCTAGTGGAAAATATGCTGATTTAAATAACAGCAAAAGACATAGCTGATATGGTAAATTTAAATCTGCTTTGCTGGCCAGAGTGCCTGGGTGGGGGAGGGGCACGCCAGGAGAGGGCACTGGCCCCGGAGCCGGCGGGCAGAGCCCACTTACTGTGGCGGTACCGGAGACCGTCTGCGCGTTGGTGTCCGAGGGGCTCTGCTCAGAATGCGACTGCGCAGGAGGGTACAGGTTTAACGTGTGCTCAGGGACGGTGCTCTGGCCGGTGTACTCTGGTGCGGGGTGAGGGTGAGGGGCCGTGTATTCCGCGGGGATACCGTTCTGAGGCGGAGCAAACTGGGCCGAAGCGTAAGGCTGAGCCATCGTGTCAGGGGCGGCCGCTGCTTCCTGATTACCCTGAAAAATCAGAAAGTGGAGAGAAGGAGAAACTCATGAGAGCGTTTCAGACAAAACCTTTTCCCTGAGCCCAACGCCTCTATTTCTCTCCTGCTTTGCAGACACTGTTTACACCTAGCCTGAGACGGACCAATCCTAGGCAGCCCTCACCACGTACATGAGCAAATTGTACCCGTTGGGCACCCCCGTTTTACAGATGTAGAAACCGAGGCACAAAACAAAAGAGTCACCTTCCTCAACTCCTACAGCCTAAAGTTCCAACATCGGAGGCTCTGTGTCCTAGGGGATGGGGTGTTTCCTCAAAGCTTCTTGCTTCATTCCTGCTTTGGATGTTGCGCTTTTGTCATTGTCCACAGTGACAGCAAGTCTTGATTTGATACTTAAAGTGCCAAAAGATTAAATTAAACGAGTGTGTTCTTGAAATGAGAGCCAATTCATCCAAAGCATTTGAATTTCATCAAAGTTTTACGCAACTTGGCTCAAATAATGGGGTGGGGCGGGTCCTCTAAATAGTCTCTTTTCTGTGCTTGATGAGTATGGTACATGAGCATGTGTGCGTGTGTGTGTGTCTATGTGTGTATCTGTGTGTGTTGTTCCTTAGTGCTGCCATAGAGCAGCCAATGACAATTCGGGGCCTAATTTAGACAAAGATGCCCTCCCTCGGTGACAATGCCCTTCAAACTTTTCTACAAAATGTTGGACGTGGCCCCATAAGTCAATGCCTCTTCCCCTCAAGACAACCCCTGCTTTTTTTTTTTATAAGCTCAGAGCATTATGTAAAAACTCGCCCTTCAGTTATAGCCTTAAACATGCAGTATGATAATTACAGTCAAGTTAAAAGAAATACCAAAAAAAAAAAAA
>NDGN011142768.1:0-10519 GCA_002564285.1 Tympanoctomys barrerae | reverse complement strand
GGAAAGCTCCCAAAGCAGCCTGTCATCGTGAAAGCCAAATTCTTCAGCAGAAGAGCTGAGAAGATTAAGGGTGTTGGGGGGCCTGTGTACTGGTAGCTTGAAGCCACTGGACGGGGGCTCATTAAAATGCTAACAAATGGTTTTAAAAAAAAAAAAACAGGCACAAGTCCATCTTAGCAATAGGGGACAATCAAGCCTAACTACAAAGAGGATAATCAGCAATGTTTTCAAAGCAGTGTTGGTGGGAAGGGGGAAAGAAAGCTGTCAGGACCACGATGGAATCACTCCTGCCAGCCTGATGTAAACAAGTACAGCAGGGACGTTCTCAAGGAAGGACACCCCACATGATTACCTCACATCCCTGAAAAGTGCCTGACTCATACAAGGCTTTCTCCAACTTACAGGTTTTACATAAGGATCTGTAGTCCCAACTTCTCTTTAAAAAGTCAGGAGATCTGTATCTTAGGCTGCCTCCACCTCCACTGGGCACTGTGCCCTGCACGGGCATCCAGGCTACACCATTCCTCCACTGTGTCTTACACTCCTGCCCCAGCCTCCACCCACCTCTGCCAGTCACCCCACTGCCTGTGGCCATGTCAGAGTTCTGGCCTCGCTTAAGGACTCACCCTATTGGTGTAAATGCCTCAGAAGGGCCATTTTCTCCTGCTGGTCCTTCCTTAATAGGCTAGAGCCTGTGATCTAGTCCTGAGTCCTACCAACCTCTTAGGGCACTGGCACTTGGGCTGGCACTGAACCCACCACCATCATAGAGGAGAATTGAAAATGCATCCCCAAAAAAGTTTAAGTCACACTCTGAGTTCAGCTTTTATTGACTTCACAGTACAGCATCATTTTAAACATTCCTATCTAATGGATAATTTGAACAGATGGTTTCCAGAATTCCCTATCATAAGCCACAGGTGTTTTTACATTGTAGTAAATAGCCCCAAATTTCTCTCCAAAATGATGGTAACAGTTTACATTCCACCAACCTTGAAGGAAAAGCAAAGGGACGTTAAATTGCTATTGTTGATATTGCTGTTGTTACTTCAATTCCACAACTGCTATGCAGCTGAAAGCAGGGTTGCACATGTGGCCGGCACAGGCAGGGCGGCAGACACCTGCTCTGTTTATGGGGCCATGGCGAGCCTCGTTACTCTGGGTTCTCAAACCCACCCGCACTCTCTGAGGGACCTGCGGACCTCGGCTGGTCCTCACACAGAACTTGTGCTGAAAAGCCCCTCTTCCCTCAACGTGTGGCAATTTCTCCCAGTCTTCTCTCACCTTTCCTCTTTGCAGGGACTCTCGTTACTTATCTATGGGCTCATCTGGATATGACTTCCACCCCTACTTTCCCCAGGGATTTTCACGGCATCTTCCTCGGGCTGTCTGGAGGAAGACTAGACAGCGCAGTCTGAGGACCTGGCTCTCAGCAAGCGCCTGTCTTCTTCGCTATCTCTAACTCTTTTCAGGTTTGTTTGCAAGTCACTGTGCAAATTTCCAAATATTCTCTCTTACTCTCACATTCATTGTGACACCTCTAATTTTACTGGAAATGTTCTCAAACTGTCCCAGGGAGCTCCCTATTCTGAGTGCTTGGGCATCCCCCCTTTCTGTTAAATGCTGATTCCCCTGAAAAAAGGGGACCACCTGGACATGCTTCACCCACAGCAGGTACGTGGGGAATGCAAGGTCTTCCCAGCTGAACCCCTGAATGACAGAAGGAACCCCCCCCAAGCAAACAGGCTCTGGCTGAGCCTCTGGGCTCTATATGTGAGACATTTCCTGGGCACTCCAGGTACCCCACTTTTCCCAGGGCATGTAATAACACGTGTATGGCCCCCACTCATTCACTGGGCCCCAGACAGCCTGGGACCACGTCCTGCTAGACAGGGGCAGGTTTCTTTGTGGATAACAAAGGAAATGGGCCCCACCGGACACGGTCTCCAGACAACCAAGATCAGGCAGACCATGCCCAGCTTCCTGGCTTTATGAGGCGTCCTCCTGCCCAAATCCCTCAGGCCAGCGCTACAGTGGAATGTGGAGCTCCTTCAGCCTGGGCTCAAGCTGAACCCTTGGTCTCTGGAGCAGTTTGGCATCATCTCTCAAACTGAACCGTTCTCAGTCAGAAATAAACTGCTCATCATGCTGCCAAGCACACCCCCTGGCCCAGCTCTAAAGGCAGTCACAGGCTTGTCCCCAGGATCCAGTGCCACTTTGGGCAAGGACGCTCAAGGACCATCTCTGAGGTCCTTTGGGACCACAGCCTAGTCTGCTTGGGTTGGGGAGGGCACTTGTCGCCTGGAAGGAGTCCCCACCTCGGGCTGCGTGGACTGTGCCCCAGTGGGTCGGCCTGTGGGTCTGTAGCTCTTCTTCTTGCCATGGTGAAGACTTCTCTAGGGAAGGGAGTGGAAGGGAGGCGCCCACGGGCCCTAGTGCTCCAGGAAGGGGATCCTTTTGGGGGGCTTCTGGGGGAACTGCAGCGAGTACAAGCGGGCCATGTACTGAATTTCGGGCGTCACCATCCTCTGGCACAGGTGCAGCGTGGCGTTGTCCAGGCCCGGTCGCAGGACATAGCCCAGGATGTCTGCATCACCAGACTGGTAGGGGCGCAGCTGTGGGTCTGCGATGCTCGCCCCACTGCGAGGCGGCCCGTTCTGCAGGCACAGGGTCTGAAGCTCCTGGCGGCGCGCGCGCAGCTGCTCCACCTCGGCGCGCAGACGGTGTGGGCCCAGCTCAGCGTGCACCTGGGCCCAGAACGTGCGGTTGAAGTGCAGGTATAGGCGCCAGTCCAGCGCGCTCCAGCTCAAAGCGCGCTCCTGGCCCAGGGGCGACAGGCGCGACACGCTGCGCGGGTTGCGTGCGTTCAACCGGAAGGCGACGACGTCATCCAGATGCCAGCCCAGGCGGTGGCGCAGCAGCACCATGGACTCGTCGAAGTGCTCGGCGATGAGCACCAGCTGGAAGCGCCGCTCCACCTCCTCCAGGCACTCGCGCACGTAGTCGTCGTTGGCCGGCGCGTCTCTGTCGAAGCCCAGGTCAAACCACATGTTGTTGCGCGCGTACACGTTCTCCAGCCCCGCCTTGTAGAAGCGGTGAGGCGCCTCCAGGAAGGCGTCCAGGCTTTGCACAGCGCGGAAGGCAGGTGCTACATTTTTGTAGTAAATGAAGGAGGATTCAAGCTGGGTCACTGGGTGCCGCAGGATGGAGAAGTAAAAGGTGCCTTTGGGCATGACCTTCTGCACCTGCGGAAACAGAGCTGGAGGTGTTGCAAGCTCATGGAGGTGACAACTCCTGGGAACACAGAGCCCACCCTCCTGGCACCGCGTGCCCAGGGACCACCAGCCAGCCAGTCACACTGCCACAGGAAGGCCGCACCACCCATCTCCTAGGCAGCCTGCTTCCTCTGTGGGGGGATTTAAGTTCCCCTCTCTCTCCTGAGCCCCATAGGGATCACATGTCGCCCACTGGAGCTGACAGTCCAGGAGACAGTTGAGCCACCTTTGCCCTCCAGCATAGCCATGTGCTGCCCTCCCACCCCTGCCTTTACCCACCCAAGCCTGCCCAGTCTATACAGAGACCCAGATGACCTCGAGGGACATCTGTGAGGTCCTCACCAGAGTGCCATGTATCGAAGTCCGAAGCAGAAAAAAACCGCAGGCCAAGGAACTGGACAGGGCTGCAGATGCCAGACAGCGGACAGCAGGCTGCCTGATCTCATTCCAAGAGCAACTGCAGGCCCCTCGCAGCCTAGAGCTCAGAACCCTGCTCCATTTCCTGGACTGCCACCCTGAGCCTGTGGTCCCTTCCTTCCCCGGCCCCAGGACCTCACCTCAGGCAGGTTGAACCGCAGGTGGTTGCACATGAGGTTGAACTGTCGGGGAGACCCAGCCTGCAGGGCATCCTCCACATATCTTGCCAGGAAGAGCCAGGGGTAGCCCAGGTGGATGTTGGGACCCACAGGCAGCGCCACAGACAGGTTGTGCGTCTCAGCAAAACGGTAGAGGATGTTGAGCACTGTGCTACTAGCTGTCTTATGTGTCTTGAGGAACATGATGTTGGTGACGGGTGGCCCCTCCACCTCAGCCCTGAGCTGGCTGAGAGGAAAGACACAGGAAGGCTCGTCCCTGGCAGCGTGCCTTCCACAGAGCCCTGCCCTTACAGCCCTCCTCTCCACACCCCCAACCTGAGTCCCCAACCCCAACCCTGTCACTGTGGCCCTTGTCTGCAGCCCCTTTCGCCCTGTAGTCCAGGGCACCCACTGGGACAGAAGAGTTCCCACCCAAGGTGTAGGCTCAAGCCCCCTCAGACTTGCAACCTGCTTTCCGGCATTCAGGGCACCCATGTTGCACTGGCCCAGTGACCTCAGCCACACATCTATCATTCCCTGGCTGACCCCAACACTTCACCCTAGACCCAGAGGGGCCCTGAAGTAAATCCAGCCCAACACAGAGCCAGAGGAGACATGTACTGGGCCCTCCCTGCCCCAGTGCCCAGAGGGCAGGTTCCAGTGCCCTGCACTGACCCAGGAACCAGGGGATGGGTAGATACTCGTTCAGAAGTGGGGGTTCTTGCCAGAAGTTGTGCCACCCGTTAGGGAAGATTACTGGGGGGACGCTGGCAGTGAGAGAGCACAGGTGTGACCTTTACCCTCCCAGGCCCCACCTTAGAGGCCAGGCTGCCTCTTTAAGGGCCCTGGATACTAACAGATCCCCCCAGGAAGGCCCCTTGCCTCTCCAGGAGGTTATATGAAGCTTAATGGGGACATGTGACCTTCCACAGGCTGCCAGCAGGTGCTGGTGCCCCAGGGTGGTCAAGATGAAGTCCCATCTCTGCCCTCAGGGTTGCTAAGTTGGGGAATCCTCCAGGGACACCACAGAGACCCCATGCTGGACTCACGGCAGGAACGGCTTAACATGCACATGCAGGATGCCAACCAGCAGGAGCACAATCAGCATCAAAAGGAGGAAGATGGTCCGGCGGGGCCTATGGAGGGACCTCAGTGTCAAGAAGGCCCACACAGCCCTCCCTCATCCTGGCCCTGGCCCTGTCACATGGATACACCCCAGGTTCAGGCTCATCTCTGCCCAGGACCAGGAACACAAGAGCCAGGCAAAGACAAAGGCCAGGAACAAGCTTGAAAGCCCTGGACACCATGATTGCACAGAATACTGAAACCCACCTTAGGGCAACAACTGGTAGGCAGCATGTGAGAGTGACCCTGTGAGGTGACAAGGGCTAGAGGAAGTCACAGTGTTGAACCCAGTGATGGATTGGCACCCTGCTAAGGAACACAGTTTCTCTCCTCTACCCCACCCCTTCCCAGAAAGACACAGGTGCTAGCCTAACCCTGCCAGCAACTGGTTGGTATCAGACAGGGTGGGGCACACATGTCCACCCAGGATGGAGAGCAGGAGCAGCAAGCAAGTGCTGACCACAACATGCTGACCTCACATTCCCAATGCAAGGGGCTTGCATTTGGGCAAAACTCCCACAGAAGATTCTGGGTCTTGGTGCTGGGGTGCTCCTCGGCCTTCTCAGGGGCCAGAGCTGGGCTATGTATATGAAAGAATCACCCCCAAGGCCCAGCCATGTGTCCAGGTGGAGGCCACAGCTTTGCCAGTGTCCTCCTGTCCCGTCTGCTCTCCTGTCTTCCATACTGAGAATGTAGATCAGTTCCATCAGTGCATGTGCAACAGGTCAGAACCCCAGTGCAGCACCCCACCTTACCCTGCAAGGCTTCCCTCTAGCCATACTTCCATCCTGCAGGCCTGACCTCCTCTCTGCCCCCAAGTCCTCTGGACACAGTTCCGAGCAGCCTGGAGAGAGGTCCCTGGGCCGTCATGGGCCAAGGGGCTTTGTGGGCATTACAATTCAATGGAAAAATCTCTGTGGATGCTCAGGTCCAGGGACGGCAGGGACAGATGGAGAAAAGCAAGTGCCCAGCAGTGACAGATCCCTGCTGGTGCCTCCTCTGAGTGCCAGGAAATGGCTCCTCACCATCCCCACAGGGCCACCCTGAGTCAGGTCCCAAGAGACCGAGGGGCTATGGCTGTTGGACAGTAGCTCCAGGAAGGTGGCTTCAGAGCCTGCACCTGAGAGGAGAAGGATGTTTTATAACCCAATATAGTTAGGGTTTAACCCATCTGATAAGAGCCCTGCGGGACTTACCTGTCACTTACTTGGCCCTCGCTTTGTTCCACATAAAGCCCTTCCTCAAACACACACTGTTACCACCCAGCTCAGGTTCATTAAACCCCAGCACACACTGGCCATCTGCTGGTCCATCAAGAGCCAACTCAGGCAGGAGCAGCCCTGAAACCTCACATTGGGCAGAGGCCTGGGATGTGCCCAGCAGGCCACCCGACCCTATTGCAGCCATGCCCACCACCCTGCAAGGCTACTCCCTACTTGAGGGGGACATAAGAGCCACAGCCCAGAGCACAGCACACTATGCTGGCTGGCCTGGCCTGCTCTCATCTATAAAAGGACAGACTCAGAGTTTAAATTCATAAAAATAAACAGAAAGTCCTGGATGCAAAAGGAAAGGAATGCTCCCCTTAGAGCACAGACTTAAGCATCTCTTAATCTTGAACACTTGCTACCACGAATACTGGTTCACAGCCAGGAAGGTGGCTGACCGACCTGGCTGGCAGCAGCTTCCCGCCATAAAGACAGCAGATCTCTGTCCTCTCCCTCTCTCCTCTCTCCTCTGCCCTCCCCCTTCTCCCTTTTCCTTTCTCTTCCTCCCCCCTTCCCCCCTACCCCCTCGCCTCTCTCCCTTCTCCCCTCTCTCATCTCTGTCTCTCTCTCTCTCTGTCACTGTTTTCTTTTTCTTTTTTTGGCACCAGAATTCAAAACTCAGGACCTTGTACTTGCCAGGCACCTTTAATAGCTGAGCTATATCTCCAGCTAATTTCTTCTCTATTGTAAGGCCAGTAAGCTTATGCAGGGAGCCTCCAGGAGAATCCAGGATGAACTCAAGTGGTGTTCAGCTTCCTACCTGGGCACTGTGGCTGCCCTTCTTAGGAGCATGGATGTCATAGGCCCACCTGCTAGGCCTTGGGAGTGCCCTTGCATGACTACCATGCCAATCCAGACAACCCCATGTCCTCCTCCATTGTCACTGAGAGTGAATTACATTTTTTAAAAATTTTTGAATTTGTGTTGCCTGCATCAAAGAAAGCCCAGCCCAGCCAGCCAGCAGAGGGAACCTAACACTCACTGAGCCCCGGGCCACAGTGGCCTGGGGCTTCCCTCTAGGACCTGTAGCTTGTCCAAAATGACTTGTGGGGAGCACCCAGCTCTGCCTGCCTATTGGTGTTGAGGGGCGGCTACCATGGCCACTTCCACCCTACAGTCCCTTCCTCCCAGTGAGCAGCCAGTGGCAGGGGACAAGGATGCTTGCTCAGGACCTACAGTCTTACCCACCCTGGAGATGCTCATAGCCTCAAGGCCAAGTGGCACAATAGGAATAGAAGTCCTGCTGCTCACAGGAAAGCCCCCATACCATCAGGTCCTCACACTGTTGCCCCAGTTCCACTGGATGCCTTGTCTGCCAGAGAAACACCACCTGGGCATCCCCAGCCGGTCCATCCCCAGTGGTCACTGCAACACCACAGCAGGTAGCTCAAGGACCCACCCAGGGCCAACCAGGACCCAGTGTCTACACCACTGGCCAGTGACCAAGGAAGGGTATACAGCCCTATCTCAGGGGCTACCTGAGTCACACCCAGATCTCCTGAGGAAAGGAGGAACTGGCGGTAGCAGCTAGAATATTCTGTCTGAGCACCCCTTTCTGGATGTTTCTTTCAACAGGAACTAAGGGTTGGGGAAACCAAGGACTGCTATTCCCAGACACCTGAACACCCAGCCCCACCATAGACTCTGTATCACACACCTTTCCCCATGAATACCTTATTACACCCCTAGCTCTGAACACAGGCCACTGACGGGTTGGAGTAACATCCCAGGACATACCAACACACCACTCCCTTGGGGTCAGGCTCCAGGACCTGATTCAAACACAAGCCAGGCTTTCCTAGGGACACACAGTGACTCCTACAGTTGGAGCCCCTCCCCTCCTAGGCCCAACAGCAGATGGGGACCTGACCTGTCTGGGAGACACTGACCTCTCAGTGCGGGGTTCCCCTAGGCAGGAAGGTAGCCTCTGTCCTCCATGGGGCTCTCTAAGCCCCTATCCCACCAGACATGGCCACCACTATGGGTGCTGGCAAGCTAGCCAGGCTTCCACACTACCACACAGCCCCAAAGCCAGAGCCCATCTCAGGGCCATAGAACTCTGTCCCTTGATAAAACTCCAGAAAAGCAGGTTTCAGGGTGGCCCATAGCCACTGGCTCAGGTCCCTGACAGCAACAGAACCTACTTGGGATGCCTCCAAGTTGAGGTCAGGTGGATGAAAGTTTGTGCCTGAGGCATCAGAACCAAGAGCTCCAGCAGGCAGGGAGCCTAGCGGAATGTGGGCATAGACTCTGTGCCCCTGCTGTCTTCCTAGCACACTGGATTTACTGCAGTGAACAGACTGGGCCCCACGTGGGCACGTGGTCCCTCGTGTCTGCTCTAGGCAACTCTTCCAACTGCCCAGGGCTATAGATGCCCCTCCCCGACCGTGGTGCCCACCCTATCCCTGTGTCCCTTTGGCTGTCACTCCCTGCTTACTAACTGACAAAATGCACTGGACCTGGATCCAAACCTCCTTCGTGTGCAGGGTTCCAGGAAAGTACATGGGCTCACTGGTCAGTGTTGCGGTGGGCCAGGAAATGACCAGCATAACTGGGAAGGTCAGCTTATGTCACGCCCCATGAGCTGCAGGAGCCCAGGATACCCAGAGCCACAAAGGTCAAGAACCTTCTTGTCAGCAGATAAACTCCAGCAGCCACTGCAGGAAACCCATCCTGCAGCAGCAAAGCCAGGAACCTAGACCAGTGTCCCAGGGCCCCCCAGGGCCCAGGAAACAGACCATTCAAAGTGCACAGTAGCTTGGGCCTTCCTCAGGAAAGGCCACACCTGGCTTCAGGAGGCCCAGCTACCCACTACCTTTGCTGCTACCAAGGTAGAAACGAGATATGGCAGCAGCCTCCTGGGCGTGTGGGGGTCAGGGGGAAGAGCGGGTGTCAGGGAAGGGAGGCCCTGAGCTGGAGGGGATCTCAGTACCCCACTACGTGCCGCCAGGCAAGTGGCCTCTATAAGTCGCATCTGAAAAGTTGGCTATAGTCAGGAAGTGGGCAGCGGCAGAGGCTCCTCCCTGCAGGAACCCCCGAAACAACACAGCAACCCGCAGTAATAGATTGCAAGTTATCTAAAGACCACACCTGCCTCCCTCCAGAGAAGGAAACCCAACTTCCCCTGTGTCCTGAGGGGGTGCACGCCACAACCGCACCCAAAAGTGGGAGCAGGTATGCTGTCCCCTCCAAGGCCCCGTGCCCTGCACCCTAAAATGCACAGAAGTGTAAGGGACTCTGGCCTCAGACTGTCCTTTAGGTACAGAGCTAGGCCATGCCAACCCCCAAGGGACCCCAGGCCCCAGGTTCCCATGACCACCCAAGCCTGGGAAGGACAGGAAGGGATTTCTCTGTTATCTGAAATGAAATTAAAAGAGGCCAAATTTAGAGAAGACTTAGAGATAAAATTCCAAACCCAAGATTTTCAAGACAAACCCTCCTTTCCCAGCTTCTCGGGACTCCCAGGGAGCAAAGCACCTTGGTTCACTGTGCCACCCTGCACCCCTACCTCACCTCGGACAGACACCCAGCAGGGACAGCATGTTGCCTCGGTACTCCCACAGTGTTACAGGCAGGCAAGGTCTGAGTGGCCCCAGGGCCTGCTGCCCAGGTTCCCCCAGCTCTCAACTGCCTGGGGCGGGGCAGAGGCACCAGGTGGTGTGTGACCACAGGGGCCAAGTGCCATCTTAAATCCCCAGAAGTTCACCTGCTGGCTCAGGTGTGGGCCACACCCTCACCCCTCACCTGAGTCAAAGGGCTTAACTGTTCCATTTTGAGGAAGAGCTTAGCAACTTCCAGGGCTGGAGTGGGAGGCTGGGCTCCTTACTGGGCCTCTTCTCCATCCCCAGGCAGGCCCTGGAAGCCAGGCTAGCCATCCAGAAGGACCAGCCCCATCTCAGCCACCCACCAACCCTCAGATCCATCCACAGGGCATAGCCTAGTGGACGCAGACAGAGCAGCAAGCGCTCCCCTCCCACAGCTGAGAGGAGCTGTGCGCTGCAGCCGGGGCTCAGCTGCGGACCTGACAGCTGCTGAACAAATGAGGAAGGGGCAGGGCCAAATCCAGATGTTTCTTTAGAAGTCTGCTTTACACCAAGCAAAAGTCTGTCCCAAGTACTAGGCAGCAAAAGGACTTGTGAGGAAGAACACTGAAACAAGAAAAAATATTTATAAATATAAATATTTACAAATATTTACAGATTTTACATGAAACATTTTTGACATAATTTTATTGATAAACAAATAGCAATTAGACAGTTTCAAATCAAATTGGTAG
>NDGN011142621.1:0-11078 GCA_002564285.1 Tympanoctomys barrerae | reverse complement strand
TTTTTAGCTTGCATGTCTTTGGCTCTCCGTACCTTTCTACAGCAGAATGAGTACAAGAGTGCTCGTCCTCTGGTCCTTTGCACAAGGCAATCCCTTCCAAGAGAACTCCACCTCTAACCACCATGTCTCCCAAATGTCTCAGCTTTTAAAACTGTCACAGTGGGGCTGGGCTTCTGTTGGGAGCCCAGGAAGCTAGGAAATTGATCAAGTGTGTGTAGGTGGGACTGGACCTCAGTGCTTAAAGCAAACAAGCTGCCTCACTCCTGAGATAAGCATCCTGCTTGGTTAAGGTCAGCTATTAGTAGCTAGGAAATCTTGTGTTGTGTGTTACAAACTTTGCAAAAGTATAAATAAAGGATCGTTTTGTTGTGCATTGCATTAGTCTTGCCCATCAGGCAGACCAGCAACCACCTAGCCTAGCTTTGTTTTCTTGTCTATCTTTCTCAATCCTGCTGCCATTTCTCCCCAAGTAGAACCGATTGCAGTGAGACCAATGGATCCCTACAGGGTTCTGATACACAAATGTCGAAGGGACCCAGGCATCCAGCCTGTAACAATCACTACGGCAAACTTTCTTCTGAGACATTAATAATGAAAACTCTATTTGTAAGAGCATTTTATGTACAGAAAGGAAATTTTGGCCCAACATATTCATTGTAGATAGAAATAACCCAAGTTGCCTTTACCTTCAGTTTTGTTATTTGTTTTGGGGTTTGCACTGCATGCCTCTGTGTGTGTGTGTGTGTGTGTGTGTGTGTTCACATGTGTGTTCAAGCATTTGACAGCAGCCATTTGGTTGTAAAATCATCTACTGTTCCAAGCTCCATTTATGCTATTGCTCTGAACAGTCTACACACATCTGTCTTCTGTTACATCACAGACATAAACTTACACCTCTAGCTCAGCGAGCCCATGGTAGAGAGACTTGAAGAGGAGTGTGCACCGGATTTTGTCTAATACAAGGAAAATTAGATTTGTATGAATAAAGCCTATCGCATTTTAGGACAAATTGTGTCAAACTGAACTAGAAGTATCAAAGGCACCATAAAAGTGGGCAGGGCTTTCAGGACTCCTGAGCTACTCTGGGCAGGAGCAAGGTGGAGATGGTAGGTGTGTGTGCCCACTAGAGTGGTACACAGGGCTAAAAGTAAAATCATTCTAAACTTAAGACTGAATTCATCTTGTTGAGATATTGACTTGGCCTCCTCCTACATTTTTATATATGTATCAGTTTTCTATTTTAATTTTTAAAATAATATGCACCTCTATTTTGATACTTAAATCCATGTTTTGGTCAGATAATATTATGGTTTATATCTAAGTGCCCCCCTCCCCCCTCCTCTCCCCCCACCCCTTACCCCCAAGAATCATGTGTGCGTAGCTGGCACTTTGGGGAGGCGACTGAATCATGGGCATAGATTCCCCTGAGAGCTAAATGTGATACTGGGGACTGAAGCCTAGGAGAGGAGGCTGTTACTGTGGGTGTGACCCAGCAATATCTGTCTCCCTCCTCCTCCCTTGATTCCTCTCTTTCCTGTCTGCCCTGCTGTGGACTGTGTCTCTGACCTGCCACCCTGCCTTGGAGCCAGCTGATTAGGGACTGAAACCTCCACAAACTGAGCTAAATAACTTTCTTCCCTAGAGTTGTGTCAGGTATTATGTCTCAGCCTGAGAAAGTATCTGAGACAGACAGTAATTTAAAACTTAAAAGAGTAGGTACCTTTGGTAGTTTATTACTCAGTTTTGTGTGTATGGCTTAATACCATAGTGGCCAACCATTTTTATCTCAAATTTTGGTAATATACAGTTCTCTTTATATTGTAGTAAATGACTAGCTCTTGTGAAAACCTTAATATAGATACTGTATCCTAATTCACTGGTTTAATTAGTTCATTCTAGCTATTTGAATTTTGCCAACTTGAGATGAAAGGCTGAGATAGAAATGCTAACATCCTCCATTGCTATATTGTTTCCCCATACTTACTTGTATTTTCAAACTCAGGCCCTTGGGCTTGCCAGAGAAGCGTTTATTCCACTGAGCCATCTCCCAGCCCATCTTACCTGCATTTTTAAGTTTTGTGTTCTTATAATTAAGTTTTGTGTTCTTAAGTTTTGTGATGCTTTATGCCTATTATTTATTATAACTATCATGAATAGTCTCTTTTTAACATTTTAAAATGGGTGATTGATGCTTTCTCTTCTTCAAAACCTCCTAATTGTAGAATACTTTTCTGTTTATAGAAAAGTTTAAAGTGAATACTCCTCTCATCTTCTTTGATCTTTAATTCTTCACATTACCATGATAGCATTCATCACTCCAGTAAATACAGCTTTCGTACATTACTACCAACTCAAGCACAGACACTGTTCATATTTCACCAGACAGATTGATTGACCTACTACACTCCTATTCCTATTCCAGATGTTCACCAGAGTACTGCACACTTTTAGCCAATATGTCCCCTTGACCTATTCTGGGCTCTGACACTTGCTCAGCTTTCCTTTGCTCCATATGGTCTTCACTATGATCAGGTACTTAGAACGGCCCTGAATTTGCATTTGGCGGGTGTTTCCTCCCTGTCAGTGACAGGCAGGCTCAAGGTCACTTTGATTACCAGATGCAGGCGTGCATGTAGTTTCCTACATGCTGAAGTCCTTCCCGTCAGCCCTGTTGCCTTTCCTGTCCTTTGGAGCCAAATCATTGAAATGGGTCCATCGTGACAATCAAAGGTGCGGGCGGGACACCACCTCTGTGAAGGGACATGTTTTTCATATTTGCTTATATTTTGAGTTTTCTTATTTGTAGTTGACTTGTGAATTTTTGTCTGTCTAGCTTTTCCAAATTTTTGCTGACTTGAACCATTTTTAGTATTCTGCTTTTGTAATTGAATTTTCTGAGTCCTCGCTTGTCTTTTATTGGAAGGAAGGGATTTCTGGGCACCTTAGCTTCAGCGACTGACTCACTCATCAGAGTTGCTGCTGACTTCTTGTGTGCCCATCAGAAATTAGACCCAACAGAGTTCGCCAGGCTGGGTGGCAGTGGGGCCCTTGGTTAGCTCCTGTTCAGTAGAGGAATTCTTAGGATGGGCTCAAGGGGGGCGATTTAAACCTCTTCTGGCAGAAGGAGTCATTCCTAAGCTAAGAATGTGACCTCAAAAGAAATCTCTTATTTTGTAACACCATAATCTTTTTGGTTCAAATTTTAATAGTTACCATTTGTGTGTTGGGCGTTATCCGGGAAGCTTTTCACGTCGCTGTGTATCTTTTCAGCATCCCTCTGGGTAAACATTGTTCTCCGCATTTTAGAGATGGCAAACCAAAGCTCAGGGAGCCATTGCCACTCTTCCTAGGAAGTGGAGCTCTTCTTCCTCCTAAAGCTCCGTCCTCTTCCAGTCCCTCAAGCCCTCCTATGGATGGAAGACTCTGGGCCAGCATGCCCCCATGCCCTGCCGTCCCCTTCCTGGAGCTTTCCTGCCAAGAAGTTACCATTGGTGCATGTTGGGCCCAGCATCAAGTACGCCACTATGAAGCAGTGTGAAAGCTGTTGTAAGGTCTGCTCTGATGCAGACAGCCAAGCAATCGGGCCAAAGCCCCACCGTGAAAACGTGAAGAGAGAAGAAAGCCCACTGGGGACGTCCTCAACACAGTGAGCACCAGGTCAACCCCTGCCCCAGAGGATGGGGAGAGCTGCCGGGCTACCACGCATCTGTCCAGAAGGGCGATAAGGAGCCATGATGTATGTTTCATAAAATGGGAGTTTCTAGAGCAGGAGATCGTATGGAAATAACTGTTACAACCGGGGCGCCGCAAAACACCGTGCCCTGCACCATTGGTGGTGCAGCTGGAAGGCATGGCTTGAAGTGGTTCGTTGTTTTTTAATCAGGAAACTGTAAGTATTGAAAAACTTAACAAATTTCCACGCAACTGATCCCTAGTATGCAGGCACAAATTTTTTCTATTTCACAATTAGTCTACTTGCATAAATTTTTGTGGACACTAAACAGAGTTTTCAGGGAACTATCACAGCTTAGCGTGGCATGTGAGGAAATTTGTGCTATTATTTTCTTAGTAACTTCCTACAGAAGGTCATAAGGCTTTCTCCCACAGCTCTTAGGAATAGTACAGTATTTTCTTTGGAGTGTTTTTTATTTACATGAATAATGTGTCTTAAGGAACCAGAACATATTTGTGGTGGCTCCTCTATTCACATTCATGGAGCACGTGCTCACTTGGAAGCGTTCAAACTTACCAGGCCATCCTCCTAAGCCTGATGGCACTCCCAAAATAGGTTTAACTCTTGGTCTATAACTGGAGCTAAATGGTGTAGATTTTGGAAAATCAACTTTGCGTGCAGTCTTTCATCTGAAGTAGAATATTGCAGCTCAGGTGTCCGCAAGAGTTGCTTCCCAGTGTGGCATCTGTTGACGTGGTATTTGCCGCAACCCTGGACGTTCTGTCACACAGTATCTAGTCTGGTGACGCTGGACCCGCGCCAAGTGGCCTGCGTGCTGTCGGGGTCTCTCCGTGGACTGGCAAGGGGGCTGCTCTCACAGACGCTGGCAGTGTTGCCGCATTTCAAATCTCAGTGTTTGAACTTTAACATTGTGTAAGTTCCGCTCATGAAGGGAGGAAGAAAAGGCAGTTGCTCAGGCTTTGAGACACCGCGCCAACCTTCGCTTCCCAGTTTTATTACATCCCAAATTGCAACAAATCCAAAAAAGATAAACTTCAATGAGATTACAGTTATGTCTTGCTAGTAAAAAATGTTCTCTGCCTTCACTTATTTTTATTTTAAAAAGAAAGCCAGGGCAGAGAGAGGCGTGAAGATGAGAAACTCCAAATCAGGTAAGCACTGAGTTCCTACAGGCAACATCATGAAGGGAAGCAGAAGCCAAGCGCGCCTGTCCTGCGAGGGGCCTCCGCACCCGAGCCCTGGCCTCCTCGTCTTCGACACGCTCTGCGGAGCAGACGCCAACCAGGAAGGCAGCCCTTGCCTCCCAGACATGTGCTTCACGCAGAACGTGCTTCCCTTTCCCTCGCTTCCACCTGACAGAAATACAAAAAAATGCTGTGGGCTTTCCAGACACTGACCCATCTTTTAAATTGATACCAAAAAGGCTGAAATGCAAATTTGAAGAGGCCTGCAGTGGGCCGGGACCCGCGTGCTGCGTGTCCCTCTGCATTATCGATCCCACAGGATCTTCAACTCATATGAAACTTCTATGGTGTCTTCAGAAGATTCTTTATGTCCTTCTAGTGTTCAGCTGAATGCAAAGAATTTTTAAGAGCTCTTTAAAAAGATAGAATTTTGACATCTTCGTTTCCAGTACCATTTGACTAAAGAGCTTTTTAAATAATTGTGTTAACTTTGCATTTCTTGGAAGTGGCTCAAGAATGTGAAGGGTGTTCAAGAGGAATCAGAAACACAACATTGAAAATATCTTTATCTTAGTCTATTCTGAAAACAAAATCAATGGCCTGCTAGGCAAAAATAACTGCCATATAACACTAAATATAGAACACAATCTCTTTAGCTAGGCTAAAGCTTTTATTACTTTAATAAGTGAGTCAAGTGAATGGGTTAGTTTGCATAAATAATTGTTCTATAATTGATTAAGAGACAGAAGTGGAAAGTGAATGAAAAATAGCTATTACTAATGCAGTAATGGTAAGCGAGAGTTGAACATGCAAATCATCAGGAATACGAAGAGCGCCCTTACTACATATTAACTCAAAATGATAAAATACAGGAGAAAAATCACTACCACAGCTAGGATCACTGCTCTTCAAAGTTACTTATGACAAAGAGATACCTGGCCAAGCAATTTACTTTCCTTTTCAAATTGAAGTCACATAATAGCTGGGAGAATTCTTGGGAAATTCTTACCTAGTCCTTATGTAATTACCTCGCAAACCTGTTCTATCCAGATTAATGATAAAATAACTGATTCAACATCTTATGATGTGAAGATGAATTCAGTTCATTCATCTATTGACCCAAAAGTTAAATTCTAAGAAAGCTTTCACTGCTTTCCCACCCAATTACAGCACGTGACGCCATCCTGTGTTACCCACAATGCAGTTCACCTCAAGTGCGCCCTCCCAGGGGAGGTTTGCTGTGATCAAACGGTGAGCAAATTAAATATGAGTCAAGAAAGGAAAAAGAGAAAAAGGCTTTCTATGCCAACATCAGTCCCATAGCAGCTTAACAAATTATTAAATAAAATAATGAAAAATAAATGTTCAAGGCCAAATTGGGGAACTTAGCAAAACCTGTGTCAAAATTTACAAATAAAATAAAATGAAATGGGCTGGGGATGTAGCGCAGCAGCCAGTATTCCTGGGTCTGATCCCTAATACTAGTAATGAAAAGGCATAGTGATGGCGACTTATTCAAGTCTGAAGAGCAGCTGGAGGCACAGCGGTTGGCGGGTTCTGCCTTGGGTCCCCATCCTCTGTCCCAGCCTGTGGTGGCCATGTGCAACCCAACCAGCTGGATCCAGCTAAGTTAGGAATCACACCAACAAGGACTTGTGCCACCATGATTGAGGCACACTTAAAATGCCATCATGTCATCAACAAGAGATGACACCTTGTGTGTAGCAAGATCTGTCTGCTGAGTAAATTGTGGGTTTCTACTTCATTTTTGTCTCCATTCTCCTGGAAACCCTACTGTTCTTTAAAATAAAGCCCTCAACATCAAATGTGATTGAAAGCACCCCCTTTCTATGACTGCACCCTGTGGCTGTACCCCACCCCCTGCCCGGCACACTGCAGGGCCCAGATAGACTTCCTCCGATGCAGCAGAGCCGGGGTAGCATCTCAGAGCACCCACAAAACACAGGTCACAAGGTGCTCCGCGCTGCGCTTCTGCTCTCTGGCCAGTTCCTCGTTGTTGCATGTGTTCATGAATCCACTCATACACGCAGTTGCTGTGTCCAGGAGAAACGTACCAGGTAGAAGCATCGTGATCTAGTAACCAGCTGGTGGGGACTAGGGGAAGCCCCTAGCAACTCTGGCTTGCAGAAACACCAGACTTCCCAAGCAAGAATCAGGGAGTGGGATTACCACAGCACCCTGTTCCCAGGGTACTGAACCAGACTCCCCATAAAGAAAGGCCCTGTCCTCTCCTTCCCACCCACTTCTTTCTTTAATACTTTAATGTAACATACATAGCTATTAATAAAGAGAATGAGACACAGTTTCATAGCAAAATAATTACAGCCCTGCTTTTCACGCTGCCTGGGAGGTTGCTTCTATCCCAGTAACTTAGTGAAAAGTTTGTTTGAGTGAGGATTTCCGATCAGAAGCTGACACTGCTCCAGGTGGGAAATGTTCTATTTATTACTTAATGTAAATGTCTATTTAAATTGCATATTCCAAAAGAGGCCACTAAAGAAATATTGGAATAAGACGAATGACTTTTAGGTATTTTATGAAGCATAGTGAAATATTAGTAGGCAAACAGAATTTGGTATATGTTTCTCATCCTATAGAAAGACTTTTACTCTATGACTATTATGTGATTTCATTCTGTCATACTTTATAACAGAAATAATGTACAGAATAATGAAATAAAATTGGGTGAAAAATTATCATTTTTAAAAGTGTGAGTTACTTTTTCAAAGTTATGATACCAAGAAAGTGAAGGCGGTTGGGCTATTGTCAGTGCATGTCTTGTGTATCTGTCTGGTATATTAAAACTAGCACTTCATATGAAAAACAAGTGCCTTCCTATGGAAGGACAGTGGCTGACTGTCAGAGAAATGTTAGACTTGTTTGGACTTCGCCTAGTTTTTTCTCTTTTTTATACGTGAGCAAACTCCATGTTTGAAGCTCTTAATGCAAAGCCCACCTTCATCTGCTAACAGCCGGTGATTAGAGTTGACTTAATCCCAAAGTAACTCCCCTGGAAACCCGGCACAAAGAAGAGGTGGGGTCCGGGCTGCCCTCACATGAACGTCTATTCCACAGAAATCATTATAAGTCCTCTTTTTTCCCTTATGCCTTTGAAGTTAGCAATGGCAAAATCAACTTTTGTTTATGAATTTGCAAACAAATACTAATTGGATAGTGGTTATTTTCCCAGGTTAGTTATATGGACAAGGGATAATCTTTTTATAAAGCTCAGCACAAACTTTTGTTTCCCTAAGATGTTGGGAAATGAAGTGAAAAACTATTTTAATAATCTCTAAATCCTCCTAATTTCTTTTTGAATCAATTGAAGCTGAAAAGACATGAAGAGTTGACCTTAATTTTAGAAAAAATAAACTTGTGATTTTATACACATAGCTTATTAGGCCCCTACAATACGGCTCAGTGACACACATGTTGGTCAGTGTCATCTCCTAACACATATTATTCAAAATTTCTAAGTGTTCTCTATCGTCAGCAGGCTTAAGTAATTCAAACATCTATTTATATCAAACATGCAGCTTCCTAACAAATTCATAACTACAGAAACAAACATGAACCCTTGGCATGAAAGGGGATAGTCCCTTAGCCCCCAGGCCGCAGCACCTGGTCCCTGTGGCCCTGCTGCTGGATCTCTAAGGTGGCTTCTTTCATGAAGTCCTCGGATGCTCATGGCTATGCTCACACGCCCGTTCCATGTGCGGGACATGGGCACTCAGGAAACCACGGAGTAAGTGGGATTCATGATTATCAGGACTGTGAATGGGCTGAGAGAACACAAACTGATTAGATGTAAAATATAAAACAATTGTTGTGCATACACAAAAATGAAATTTTGCATTTCATACTAAAGGTTCTTTTCAATGAACAATAATCAATCCACAGGTAAACCTCATTGGTTATGTTATTGCCACTGAGCAAAGCTTGGGAAGGATTTTTTAATGGCAAGACAAGGACATTATTAATTTTGTTCTGTGGACTATCTTAAACTATGTCTAAGTTTTTAGGAAAAAAGAAATGTATTTATATGAAACTATATACAGTGTCTATCAAAAATGTATATGCACTTCTGGAAAAGAAAAATAGTCTGATACCTTTTTCAACAGACAGTGTTATCCTCATACAGGAGATCCTAGAGGAGGTCACAAACACTTCTTATAACTGGAGAGACCAAAGGTAACTTGTATTCATCTCAGGATGTCCTAATACATCTAGTATTTAAATAGTCACACCATTTTTTCTTTTCCTGAAGTGTGTATACATTTTTTGGCAGACTCTGTATATGTAATAGCATCATATATGTTTACTAATAACATGGCTTCAGTCAAGGATTTAAATGAAAGAAGTAAAATAATCTTGACCCACGACCCAGAAAAACCGATATTAATGTGTTGTATAATCAGTGTGTGGTTTCAGCAATTCTGGGAATAAAATATCTATGTTTCATTTTTAGGGAAATTGGAAGCCTTTACTTTGATATGCTGTCTTGTAGGTCTTTCAGGTACAGATTTCTAAAACTCCCAAGCCAGTTCTGACTGGAGCAGAATCCATGAACGTGTGATCCTCTGCCGTCCTTGGGGTCTACCTCAGGAATGACCTGCCAAGCCAGGTCTGTCCCAGCGATGCTCAGGATAGCAACACCGGACTCCCGAGTCTGTTGGTCACCATTTTCCTGAGGCTTTCCTTTGGGAGCTCAGGTCCAAGTCAGTCTCATGCACATGAAGAGCCAGAAAGCTTTGTGTAAAGGTCTACAGAACAAATGTGGTAAGCTTTGTAGGCCAAGAAATGAAAGCAAAGATGTTATTTGGGTGACTTCACTGACAAGAGAGAAAAATATTTCTAAATCTAGAAATTTCTAAAAGATGTCATTTTTCAGTTGACAAGATGTAAATGTAATAACAGTCACTGAGTACCACAGTATTTCAGTTATTTTGAGTAATAGACTACACAATATTTTTAATACTAAAAAAATCAAAGTTCTATTTTTGGAGGGGAAGGATATAACATTTTGCTTAATGAATTCAAAGTGTTTCTTGTCATTAAAACCAATGACAAATATTCATCTGCTTGTGCAATCTGTTATGAGATTTTATGCGTTTCATCTTTTGAACCGTCTCTCCACTCAGTGCGTTGCCGCCTGCTGCTATCAAATCCTCGGGCGTATGTTTCTATTGCATTAAAACTCAAAGCTCATTAGCACAGTTCAGGCAGATTCTTCTCTTGACGCCTGACCTGAGTGTGTCCTTACACTCAGATGAATTACTCCCAATTGAAGGTCAGCAAAAGTGTCTCAACTACATGGTTTAGTCGCTCTTGAAATACGAAATCTCCTTTCCCCTCATGCCAAGATATGAACATTGCTGCTAGAAGTATAGCTTAAAATCAGAAAATACGCTTACTGTAAAACTAGCGCTGGGATACCCTGACTCTTGTTTTGACTCTTTTCAGCATGCGACTTATAGTTGTCATTCAAAAACTACCCTAGTCGCCAAAGTGACTTGCCATGCAACTTTAGAACAAATTCATTAAGGAATGGTCCGGGGCGTAGCAGATGCTAATTCCCAGGGCTGCGGCATCCACTAATGCTCACCAAAGTCAGTTCAAACCCATGCTGTAAGCTTAGTAAAGTTACGCAACTAGGTTATTTCTTGGCTTCACTTCTATTTTCCCATCATCACTAATGCATCTTAGCAGATTCCATTGCAGATAGTACTAAATTAGTGCTTTCTCCAGCTTTTTTTCCCCCCAAAACGCTCTCTCCTGTAATTATCCCGCATAACCTGCTCCCAGGCCGTAATTGTTCAGTCATGTCAGACTTGGAATCGCTTTTCAAAGAAATAACAACCAGCAGTCTTGATAACAGCTGATAATTCATCGAGAATGAGAAAAACCAAAAACCCAATTGCCTTTATTTTTAAATTTTTCTACTGTTGCAATCAAATAGGATTTAATTAGCGCACCACTGGTAAGTGGGTTTCCTTGCTTAAATTAATGACAATTTAGATACTTTGGGCATAGCCCAATATTCATTTTGCGTTTTGTGCAGAAATTCTGCGGTGATGAAATAATGCACATTAAATTTTCTAGCTTTTCTGACTGTCACTTTTCATTGAGTTGGAGATGTGTTCAGCATGTGCTTGTGCTGGGAATGTCACGGGGATGCG
>NDGN011142567.1:0-11018 GCA_002564285.1 Tympanoctomys barrerae | reverse complement strand
GTGGCCAGCTCAGCCCACCAGGGGGCGGGACTGGCTGGCCTGTGGTGCTGGGGGATTGAACCGCAGTCGTCCCTGTGCCTTGCCAAGCCTATTCTAAGTAGATGCCTTACACCACTGAGCCATCTCACCAGCCCTATTACCATTTTAAATACCGTTTTTATTAATGCCTAATATGTGATCTGACAAGAAGTACTCAAACATCACTGACTTTATAATTTTAACTTTGGAAAACCAGTTTTCCAGTAAAACTAGGGAAAGGATATGCAGGAGGCCAAGTGTGAGGAGCTCAAGTAACACTACTTGATGAATTTTTTGTAAACTACTGGGCATAACCAGAGATTTGCAGTCTGCTACCAGGTTGCCAAGGTAACTTGCATCTAACACTGAAGGATCCTACCTTTTAAAATAACAATCACTTTGTAATTTAATGATAATGGATTTTCATGAACAGATATGAACGTCCTGACAAAGGATAATAAAACTGTTCCCAATAGGATAGACAAATGCAAAAATAAAAATTAAAAAAATACATATGTATGTGTGTGTGTGTGTGTGTGTGTGTGTGTTGTGCAATACACATAACATCTACTGGGGCATTTTGAATATACTGATAAAACTACCTTTTTTATTTGCTGCTTTTTTGTTGTTGTTGATTTTGTTTTGCAGCAATGGGGATTAAATTCAGGAATAATCCACCACAGTGCTGTATCTCCTGCCCTTTCTGCTTATTTTGAGACAGGGACTTGCCAAATTGGACAAGCTGGCCTAGAATGTATAAGTCCTCCTGCCTCAGCCCGTGGAGAAGCTCAGGTAACAGGTATGTACCACCACACCTAAAAATCTGAATTAATGAAAACACCATTTCTTCCTTACAGGAAGCAAACTCCATCTGTGGAAACAGTGAAGATTAGCAAAGAAAACAAGTTCAAAGGAAAAACAAAAGGTGGCAGTTCACTACAAAATACAGGCATGTAGAAAATTTGAAAGATCATGTCAGGCCCTTGCGCTTATTCCAATGAGCCATCTCCCCGGCCCCAAGATCATGTAACTTTTAACAGGAATACAATTTCCTAAAATTCTACCAAATGTATAACAATTAGTAATTAACATAAACATAAAAATAGAAACTAATAATAGTAACAGACCTAACAACTATCACTGTCAAGTTTTAGAAAAGAATATAAAATACCAGGATTTTTTTTTAAAGCTACTTCTGACTGCTGTGGATTGTAGATAAGTCATGCACCAACTCTACTCTTCCTACATAAAAAAACATTCATTCTACATTAAACAACTTTATCGTTCAATGTACTAAATTAAGTACACTGTAATATATTGGCAAATGAAACAAGAATTATGGAAGCAAATAATTTTAAGTTCATTCATCAAAAATTCAAGATCAGCAAAATTGGGAAGCAGTGTACAAAGCACAGCATTTTAGATAACAAAGTATCAACACTCAGATATGTGTGCTTGAAACACCCCTGCAATCTCACTATATACCAGGTAAACCAAATGGCAAGAACAGCAAAAGAAAATCATAGCTTCTAATTATGAAAGACTGAATAAAAACTGGCAATACCAGAGATGAGAGGAAAAAGATGAAGTTAAGAGACTTAAGACAGGTGAGTAGAATGTTTGTTAATACTCAGCTTTTGAGCTAAACTTTACTCCCATGATCTCCCACATCTTTATGAGGCAAGATCTTTGTTTTACAAAAAGAGAAACAGAGGCTCAAGCCAAAGACTGAAACCACAATTTAGTTCTGATTTATAAAGGCTTATGTATTTCAACAATTTAGCAGAGCCCAGATCCAAACCCATTTGCCAAACCAAAAGGGAAGCCTTTTCAAGTTTCCTACTGTATAAACAACTGAGTTTAATGGACAATTATTCATAAGCAATGAAATAGGCAATTCATTTGTTCTTCGTATTCTTGTCAATCCTTTATTAAAACTACAAAAAATTCTGTGCCTCCTTCTGATGTTCTAATTAAGTCTGTCAAAACTTTGGTCTTGCCACCTAAGATCTCAGTTATATTTGATCTTCTCACTTAAGGTTAACTTCTTTTCTTAAGTCAAAGGTTGGTCTCCTGTCAAGGGATGGTTCAATAATCCATTTGCTTTGTTTGAAAATGCTACCCTTAAAATGCTCCTACAACATTTGAAAGGCCAGTAGAATATACTCTATGGGAGAAATAGATTCAGGAGTGGAAGAAAAATACAGAAAATAGTTTCAGTTTGGCTACAAAGATAGAGCCATTAAGTGAGAAAAGACAGACAAAGACGAAAAAGTATAGTATAAGTCACTATACCTGGCCATCAGCTGGACTAACGGTTTTCATACAGAACTGTGGCTGATGTCTTAAATACAATGCATAATACAGTACGAGGGTGAAATTGTGAATGACTAATTCCTGAAAGTAAGCCAAGTCCATTTCTTTCTACCTGGTGCTAGAGACTGAACTCAGGACCTCAGGCAAACTAAACATTCGACCATGCAGCTACACCCTAGCCAGCCAAGTACATCTTTGATTAATTCCCTCATTTTGATTTTAAAACGACAGCCGAGATTTTGCAGGTTTTACATAAAATCTGACTTTTGGGCTCTCAGTAAAATATACCTTTGGGAAGTAAAACGCTTCTTTCATGGTAACAACTTTACTGGCCACTTACTTTTTGCCAGGCTCATTACTAAATGCTTTTACACTTACTACAGACAGATACTGAGATACAGCTATACATACTTCCCACATTTAAGAGTCCTGAGTTAGGAAGAACTGAAATTTTAAAGAGATTGTACTAACCTTCCCAGAGTATCAGAATTCTGTTTCTGTCGCGGGACACCTTTTTAAGCAATATACAAGAGATTTCCAAACTTTTGTACACGAGCCTATTTAAGAAAAAAAGTTTCGAATCCTAACATTAAAAACATCTTCATTACACACAGCGATAGAAAGATGTGGACAAAATCACACAGAAGGTCTAATAGCCATTTCTGCCCCATCAACCGTAGTTTGCACAGGACGACCGCGGGCGCCTGCAACCCGGCTGCAGACCAGGTCAAAGGGTGCAACCGCAGCAGGCCTGCGCGGGCGACCAGACAGGAGCCTCATCTCCAGGCGGGCTGAGGCCGTCGCTCAGAGCGCGGTGCCTGCCTGGCGCGGTGGCCTCGGGCTCAAACCTCAGAGCCACAAAATCAAGCCGAAGAGCAAAGAAAATCCTCGCAGAGCGCGCTCCGCGCGGGCGGGCCGCTTCCCTCCCTCCGGAGCGCCTCGGGGCCCTCGCCCTCTGGGCGCGAAGCCACACTGCTCACGCCGAGCGGCAGCCCGTCCCCGCGACCCCACGGAGCCCACGCACACGCAGAGCCGGGAGGGAAACGCGGCCCGGAAGCGGCCCGCCGCGGTGGGCCCAGCCTGCGCCGACCCGGTCCCGCCGACCCACCGCCCTCTCCGGGCCCGCCGACCTAGCGGACGGGCGCTGCAGGACTCGCGCCTCGGAGCCGGACGGCCGGGCTGGGCGGAGCGCGCGCCCCACCCACCTCCAGCGGGCCGCGATTTCCCGAAGCAACTCCACGAGTGAGGCTGTCGCGGGGCGCCCGGAGGCGAAGGACACCCCGAGGACGCCGTCTGCCCGCCGGGAAGCCGCGACCCCGCAGGACCGCGACCCGAGCCGGCGCCCACCCGCGCTTACGCCTGCGCCCCGCCCCTCGCGCCCGCGCGCATGCGCGCTCCGGGCGGCCGCGTCTCGGAAGCCCCTGGAGACCGGAAGTGCCCGCGAGCGGGGAACTCTGCTGGGCGCCAGTGGCTGGGCGGAGGCCGCGCTGGGCGGGAGATGGAAGGGAAGGCCCCGGGCGGCCCCGGCCGCGGCTCACGCATGCGCCGACCGGCGGCCGCCTTCAGCTGAGCCCGCGGGGCGGGGCGGGCTGCATTCCGGAAGAGGCGGGGCCGTCGGCGGAGGCGCGGGATTCGAAAGGGCTTCCCGCCGCTGCTCGGGCTAGCTGGGAGAGTCAAGGCCCTGGTCTTTCTTGTGTTGACTAAACTCAGAAAGGTAGAGACAGCAGTGGGCAGGCTTGGGGCCCGCTGCTAAATGACCGAGGAGGAAGGGTGTCCGGGTAAGTCCGCGGCCAGGAGCCCGCGCGGCCGGCCCCACTCGCCAGGCCTTGCGCGTCCTTGAGCGTTTGCGCTCCCCGCTTCCCAGCGCTGGACCCCTCCGTCGGCCCCGAGCTGACCACCCCTCCTGCGCTCGCTTCAGCCCGATCCACTCCACACGGCCTTGCTTGCAGAACTAACTGACCCGGTCACCGTGCATGCTCTGGGGGAGGAGAGGCATTCACTGCCCACCACCCCTCCAGAAATGAAACTACTTCCTTCAAGTGCCTTTTATTTCTAAATGCAATCAGGACTTTAGCATATTGCGGCCTTCGCCGTGAAGTAATGAATCTGGGTGAAATGGTCCTTGTTGGTACAACCAGTGGAAAACAGCTGGAAGGTCCCTCTTAGATGTCACTTCAGGGAGCCTTCCTTGATGTCTAAGATGAGATAGGACACCTTTTTGCTGCAGACCTGTAGCCTCTTAACAGAAGTGCCTGTGCTTCTCACGTCGTCACATTGCCTCGTTTTCCTGAATGTCACACCAACATCCTTAAATATACAACGAGATTTTCCTTTAGTTGTATTTCCAGCATCTCCCTAGAAGCATTCCTGGTAAATAGTAAACGTTTGATCCGTATTTATTCGTAAGAGGTAAGTTAAATCTGGCTTAGAGTAAGCCTCAAAGTTCAGGCTAAATTTACATAAAAATTTGAAATTAATTTTTAAAAATCATACATTTTAAAATTGAAAACCTAATAATTATATACTAAATCCCAATAAGTTATATGGTTAAATCCCATACAGTATAATCTTGTACTGAAACCCTACGGCGTTTACCAATCATATGAAAATTTAGACATCTAAATTGACATTGGAAAATTTAAGTATTTCCTGCCTTTGTGTTAAAATAAACTTGATATTTTTTTGCTTGAAGTTGTAATAAATTAGAAAAGTTGTTTTTAGATACGTATTTTGTGTAAATCAAACTACTGACTTTATGTTCTTTAAATTTGATTCATTAGTAAAATTAGCAAGCTTCTGTGTTTTTGTCACCTCATGCAGTTTTATAATAAACCAATAAAATGTTATTAGCTTTTAAGAAAGTTTTAGGAGCATAAATTGATTTATGGACACCGTATGGTCACATCAAAGGTTTTGTTCTTGTTTTAACTTGAAATGGATTCTTAAACCGTGTATTTAAGTAGAAATTCATGTCCTGTTTACCAAGCAGTAATTTCTAAAATAGAGTAACTTTAATACTGAACTACGAAAATTGGCCGTGAGATTCAAAGAATATTAAATCTTATAATTGATCTGGTTTAATGCCTGCCTGTCATTTTGGGAGAAGGTTAAATGTCTTCCATAGGTTATGCAGGCTAATGGATGATATATCTAAGACCAAAATCCTAGGATTTTCCGTATTCCAAGTCCAGGGATTTATAGGTTTGTAATGTCAATTGCTACATGTTCTTATTTTGATACAAATTAAACTAAATAAATTGAAAGCATTCATAATCTATAGTTATTTGTTATCTCTTATGTTGTTGGTTGCCCTAAGTATGCTTGTGCCATAATTCTTAAGAACTGTGGATATATTAGAAGACTCATTCTTACGTAGTATATATTAACTGCATGACTGGACTGGCCAGAATAAAATTATTATATTGTAACAGATTTGAGTAGAGATTTACCAAATCTCACACCACAAAACCTGACTGTACGAAAACCATCTGTTCTACATTACATTCTAGTTCAGTACTTTAAAGGCTGTTGCATTTGCTTCCTTTTTGGAATTTTCTTATGTGCTTTTATAATTTTAATCATTGCTGTTTAATCACATCAGAAAAATGATACAAAGAATATGCAATAAGGAAAGGAGAACAGTGATGATGGAAATAGAGATCTTAGATTAACTATATTCTTAACAGGTTGTGGTGTGCTGTTTAATAAAACAAAACAGCAAAAAGTAGAAGCAGGGAGACTAGTTAGGATAGGCCAAATTACTGGAAATGGGTGTAGAATATATTTTGGAGATAGAGGACTTGTTAATTAAGTTGCTATCAGAGGCAAAACAAAAATGACAGCCAGATTTTGACCTTAAGCAACTAGGTTTTTGAGGAAGGCTTGGAGTGAAACAGTTTTAAGGAAAGGTAGTTGAATCAAAATGTAGGTGCATATTAGTGCTTCAGACATTAGCTGTCCTAGTCAGGAGCTTAGAGTAGGTAAGATGATGTGGGATAAATATTAAAGATTAGAGCAGTGAAGAAAAATTCTAATTCCCAGTTCCACCTCCTTTATTGTTACCTAGCATAGTTCTAATCCATATTTTAGGCTAAAACTAGTAAATGCTATGTGAAGTCTTGCAGTAATTCAAAAAGTCTAGTAGAAAATTCTTTAATGTGGAACCTTGACTATGGTGTAGTCTAGTAGAAAATTCTTTAATGTGGAACCTTGACTATGGTGTGACTGGCTATAGATATTTTTTTGATTGTGGGTAATTGAAGTTCTGTATGCCTCACTGACTATATCTAATTCTTTTTCCCTACCAGGGAAGTTTTCTGGCTTGACATCTATGAACAATTTTGTTTATCGTTTATGCTATTTCCTGCTTTTTTATCAACTCCAGTCAATCTTAAGTTACTCTTCTTTGCCTATCTAGCAGCTACTGTAATAATTTCTCATGGTTCTTATTTTAAGAAGTCTTTGTTTTCATGGTTGTTAACTGCAAGCCTGTCTTCTGTATATGAAATCTGGTCCTCGCATTGGCTTAATCTGCAGCAAATGCTTTCAATGGAATTTTTATTCTCCTGGATATCTGCCTGAATTTGCCAATAGATTCCATTTCTTTCCTATGCTGAACATTCATGGCTTCTTAAGCTCCTATTTTTTGTCTGTATCTACTCTAGAGTCATTAAGTATGATTTTCATTGTGGCTACTGTATCTGCAGTTATCTGAGAAATTTCTGATTTGTTTTTTTATAAAGCCTCATTCAAAGCTTTGTTGTTACCACTTCAGAAAGGCTAGGTGGTTGTCCCATTGCTTTGCTCCCTGGTTGCTCCCTGGTGAACTGAGTGTCTCAGGTTGCACCTTGCAGTATCTTCTCATTTTCTTTTAGTATAATTCCTGGGTTGATGCTTGTAAATTACCTATGGTAGGTTGCTTTATTGTCAGTACTTAGTACCTTAGGAAATGACTCCTTCTCTGAGTTATCTTCCAGGTGTGGTTCCTTTTTGAGTTTTGCAGGATCCTACTCTTCAATTTGTTGGGAATGAGAAGTGTGGCCTGTTCGGTCCAGGCCCTGATTCTTGGGCACTGTCCCATTCTGTGAACCTTTTGTCAACCTCAGTCTTGGAATACCAGGAAGAACAGCTGTTTAGAACAGTTATTTCACTTTTGGCTACAGTGGTACCATCAGCAATTACAGTAGCATCAAAACAGCCTAGAAAATGACAAACTGAGCTAACCATTAATTTATCACCTTCAACCTTGTGAACTAGATTTGTGGTTATATAACAAAATCTAAAACCAAATTATATACTCTATACAGGTCCTTAATATGTCAATTTTGCTCTCAGGGGTTAAAATTTTAAATGGGTTAGGGAGAAAACAGAGAAGTGGAGAAGAGGAAGAGTTTAGAAGGCTGTAGAACTAGGAGGGATCACAATAACTTTGGCAAACTGATGCTGAACATTGGAGGGGAGAGAGATGAGGAAGAGATAAAAAGAATAGAAAGAACCACAACTACAAAGAGGCTAGACATTCACACTCATAAGAAAACCAAATCAAACAGTGAAACAGAAAAAAACAAAAGGAAACTTCAACAGCAGTAAACAGTGAAAAAGTAAATGGGAGTGGGGGTGGGGGGGGAGAGACAGAGACAGAGACAGAGAGATTGAAAAATCCATCCTCTTCCAGTCCACTTTTGTCTGTGGTGTCACTGGCAGGTAACATGTGGAGACTGAGTCCCAATCCATGCTGATCTATCCCAGCAAACCAGCAATAGCTTTTTGGCAGTGTGCTGGATAATCTCAGGGCCTGCATCTGCTGGCCTGCAGCTGTCAGCCCACCTTCCTCAGTTCTGAGCCTATTTGGGAGCTTCTAGGAAGAGCGGCAGCCACTCAGTTGTGAGCTCAACCAGCCCCTCTTCAAGGTGGCTTCTGGTCAGTCGCTTCCTCCTGCAGGACAACCAAGCCCTCTACATTCACCATCCGGTGGTGAAGTCCTTAATGTCTGCTGCTCCCTTCCACTGTTGGGTCTCTCCACAGAGGCCTCTGGGGTTGCCAGCAGTCACCTTGTTCCACAGGTCTCAATCATTCCTCTCAAATAGTGAGTCCTGTCTTGGACAAGGCACCACCAACTACCTGCTTCATTGGAGTTTCTCTCTTCACTCTCCGTGGGCTTCAGTTCCTACTTCATATCTTTGGGTCCAAGGGACCCACTTCCCTCCTTGCCTTCCTCACGTTGCTGTATTATAGCATCTGGATGGGGACTCTCAGAGAGGCTATTTCTCTGCTGCTCACCAGTCTGCTATCTTGGTCCTCCCTCCTATACCTATTTTTATTTTAAATCTTGAAGATTTTATTTTATCAGTGCATAGGTCTATCCCAGTTTTTAATTTATGGCATCACTCTTTGAACATCTAGTTTATTTTATTCTTATTACTGGATATGTGGCTCTTTCTGAGTTTCACTATTACAAGCAGTGCTACAGTATTTTATATAAATTTGTACACACTAAGAATGTATGTTAAGTTTGATTTTTGGAAGACACATGGCTAAATTAGAGGATACTTGCTTTTAAATTTGGAACTCTAGAGTTAAGATCACATGTTAATAAATGAGATTATAGTAGTATTTCACCAGAGAAAGGAATTGCTTAGTTCCCTTCTGTACCAGCCTATTCCAGTATCCCATGTGAGTTATAAAGGAAACCAAAGTTATCAACAAGAATTTTTCTTACAGCTTTGTGAGTTATATTTTTATGTCTGATAGTTTTAAAATCTCATTTCCTTTAGAAAATTTTCTAGAATTACCCCACAACTTTTTGCATTTACTGTGAATCTGTGCCATAGTACTACAGTTTTTTGTTTGTTTGTTTGTTTGTTTGTTTTTGCTCCGAATGCCTTCATGGCAGGTTTGGCTGGCTTGAGTTATGGGGATCGAACCACAGCAGCCTGAGCCTGACTGCTTTGTTGAAACAGCCACTTAAAGAACTTAGCGAAGGGGCAGGCCCCCAGTACTACAGTTTTCTAGTGCAACTTTTTGTGGGTGGGGGGGTTATTGGTACTGGGAATCGAATTCATGTCCTCACACCTGCCAGACAGGCACTGTGCCACTGAACTATATTCCTGGCTTGTACAGCTTATTGATATGAAACAATATTTTTTTAAAAAGAGAAACAATATTAACACTGGACCCTATTAACTATAAAATGCTTTGTGTTTACACCTGTGTATTTTGTTTAGAAAGGATTCATGTGTGTGTTTCATAAAAACAAATACATTGTGTAGCTGCACTGAATACATTATAAAATTAAGATTTGAAAACAAAATTTTAGATAGCAACACTTTCGTAATTTATTTTCTTTGCATCCACATGCAATTTGAAAATATTTACTTTAGAATAGACTATTGAAGAAAAGATAATAGTTGTTATTCAGAAGGTTTGTGCATATAGTTGGTACTCTTTTGACTTTTGTCTTGTGTCCTACATTGCATTATGGTGTGAATTAAGGTTATTATCCAGAGGCTAATCATCTGGGTTGTATTAGTACAGTCAGACTTAATTTCATTGTAAATGCTACATAATTTCTTTTTTAAATAACACACAAAAAAGGTAAATATTTATTGAAGAGAAGTTATCCTTAGAAGATACCAAAGTAGGTTACAGTAGCAGAATTGAAGACAAATTTATTCATGAAATGATCTGTGCTGTACTTAGAAAAAAGTGTCGCTTTTTTTCTGGCGTGGAGTGGGGGAGTGGGAGCTGGCTCAGCCCACCCTGAGGCAGGGCTAATGCAGCTTGTGGTCCCAGGGATCTCACTACAGTCACCCTGCACCTGCCTAAGCTTGCCTAAGCAAGCGCTTTAGACCACTGATCTGTCTTGCCAGCCCTAGCATTGGTTTTATTTGATGAAAAAATTGTATTTTGCCACAATGAACATGCGTCACCATGAGAATAAAAAGCCAATAATCTGGGCCAGGTAGCTCAGCAGATTAGTGCCTGCTTAGGCAGGCTCAGCAACCAGGGTTCAATCCCTGGCATGCCGTGCCAGCCCCACCGCCGGGGTGTGCTCATACAGCAACCGAGACTGGGCATGGTGGCGTGCACCTGTGATCCCAGCCCCAGCGCTGGGGAGACTGAAGACAGGATGATCACTACAAGTCCAATCTGTATAGTCAGACCCTGTAGACCATCAATACATTTTTTTTTAAAAAGACCAATAATCACTATTTCATGTTTCTTCTATTTTTCCACCATTTTCTTTCATTAGCCTTCTTGGGTTTTGGATTTTTTTTCTTAGTTATTTGTTTCTATGCTTCCTTGTGGTTGTTAGTACCATTCTCTTTAGATATATAATGTCAAGGAGTGAATTGTGAATGAGACGAAAATGAGTTAGTGTCCCTGCATTTTCTACAAGACTCTATATTTGGTACTCCTGTTACTGGTTGTAGCCAGTTACTGCTATTTTCATGTTGTAGGTATTCTTGATTGCTTTCAAAAAAGTGTTCTTGATTGCATTCAAAAAGTTGACTATAGGGACGGGGAGATGGCTCAGTAGAATAAAGGGCCTAAGTTCAATCTCCAGTTCCGCAAAAAAAAAAAAAAGAAAGAAAGAAAATGTTGACTATGCAAAAAATTTGAGGGGGCCAGGGAGGTGGCTCAGTGGAATAAGCGCTTCCCTGGCAAGTGCAAGGGCCTGAGTT
>NDGN011142480.1:0-12293 GCA_002564285.1 Tympanoctomys barrerae | reverse complement strand
ATTTGGTTTGAAACTGTCTCATTGCTATTTGTTTCTCAATAAAAATATGGAAAAAAAAGAAAAAAATAAAATATGTGTTCAATGGAAAAAAAAAAAAAAAAGACAGGCATGGTGGTACCCACCAATAATCCTAGACTCAAGAGGCTGAAGCCGGAGGAGCACTGTGAGTTGGAGGCCAACCTGGACTACACAGTAAGACCCTGTCTCAAAAAAAAAAAAAAAAAAAAAAAGAGCCAAAGTCCTGGCTCCTTTCTCCTCCCCATCCCTACTCTGTGGGCAGCAAAT
Organism: Tympanoctomys barrerae; assembly: GCA_002564285.1. Classification (NCBI taxonomy): domain Eukaryota; kingdom Metazoa; phylum Chordata; class Mammalia; order Rodentia; family Octodontidae; genus Tympanoctomys; species Tympanoctomys barrerae. The sequence goes on along the minus strand of NDGN011142480.1, from coordinate 12,008 downwards.
GATGACATTCTAAGCATCACCTGTGCATCCAAATAGGCCAACAGTTGCCGTGATCCTGGTGAATCTAGAAACTTCCCAATCGAGAGGGCAATGTCGTTGGCCTGCGCAAAGGCACTCAGGTCTCCCGTCCGTGTAAATACCCACCACTCAGTCCCTCACTGGTCCCAAGCCTGAAAAATCCCCACAGCTACCTGGGCCGCAGGGGAGCAGGTGGGTGCTGACCTCTAGTCCAGGGTCACTCAAATCCCTTGTGGGCCATCTCACCCTGTCTCCTCCCAGCCCGAGGGCTGTGCATTTCTTTAAATTGATATTGAAAAACTGTACAAATAAAAGCTGTGTGAACAGGCATGGTGGCGCAGGCCTATAACCCCAGCATTCTGTGAGGCTGAGGCAGGAGGATTTCAAGTTGGAGCCTAGCCTGGGCAATTTAGTGTGACTGTCTCAAAAAATGACATAAAGGGCTGGGGAGGCCCTGGGCTCCACCCCCAGCACAGGCGCGCGCGCACACACAGGCTACCTGTCTTGGAATGTTTCAGTGCATGCACACATTGAAATGCTCGTGTCCACGCAAGTGCGGGCCTCGCCTCAGTCGTCCATGTCTCGGTGGTAAGAGCCTCCAGCACCTGTCCTCTGGTGTGTGGAATAGGGGGTTACCAGGTTCCCCTCCAGTCCCCTTCCTGAGTCCTTTGCTTTAGGGTCTGGGCTCTGCCCTACATCCACATTTGCATCTGCATTTACACACAGCCCTGCTAATTTTGGCTTCTGCAACACTACTCGCTTGGTTTTCCATTTTCTACTTCTAATGTTGGGTGTTAGGCAGTAACAGTTTTTTCTTTTAAAACACACAGGATTTCCACGCATTCTTCCAAGCAAACGAAGTGCTATTAAAAAAACAACAACAACCTAACAGGTATTCAAAACCCGCAGCCTGTTCCCTTAAATCCTCAAGGATGGGATGACGACCAGCACTTCCCAGGACGGCCAGGCAGCTCTGCAGGAGAGCTGCAGAAATGTAAGGTCACACGCTGCGCCTGCCGTCCCAGCCAGTCACAGGTGATTCCTTAAATTATGGCTGGCACTGTTGCCATGGGGACAGCTGGGGCCGCATCCCATAGTGCTCACAGCCCGTCTCCAGGGTCTGGCTAGGTGAGAGCCCCACCACTGAGCGGACCCCAGCCCCTACCCTCCTTTTATTCATCCAGGTCAGTGGTGCAACGCAAACTCATCCTCTCCAACTCTCACCACCAGCCTCCTTCAGGACTTTTCACATTGCAAAACTGAATCTCTGCTTGTTCGACAATTCCTTCCCCCTCTCCAGCCTGTGTCTCTGTGAACTTGACCATGTGGGGCCCTTTCTCTAAGCGGAATTAGACTGAGCTTATTTTAGTTAGTCTAAGGCTATTACAAGCATGCCTCTGCTGAAGCACTTGTCAGAACCACTTTCCTTTTCAAGGCTGAGTAATATTCCACCGTAAGGGCATGCCACACTTTTACCTGTTCACCCCTGGTGGGCACTAGACTTGCTTTCCCTTTATGGCTACTGTGATAACAATCCACAACACCTTGAATCAGACTCCCAGGTTCCTGGGCCTCAGCATCTTCAGGCCAAGGCCTAAGGATCTGAGTTTTAGAAAGCTGCAGCATCTACAAGAGATGACAGTGTCTATAGGAGGGTTGTAGAAATGCAAGTTCACACAGTGCGCGGGGTTGGCGTGGTGCTGGGTTTTCTGTGAGGTGCCTCTTAGGTCTGGTTCTCGGAGCATCCCAGCGGCTGTCCTTCCTTTTTTGTGTGCCATTAAGTATCTGTCTCTGAATTTGGGGCAAGCCTTTCAGGGGAGTGGGTTAGGTGTGGCTGCACCTGGGCAGTGCTTGGCTTTGCTCAGGCTTGGCGCCCCTTCGGGAAGTGGACTCCTACCCCTTCCAGGCGCTTAGGCCTCTGGAGTCCTGGCAGGGTCTGTCTGCCCGGGAACCCACTCTCCAGGCAGAGGGCCAGGCGCAGGGCCTGAACGTCACTCTGGCGGGCACACATCCGACAGACCCTATGTATTTATGCAAATGACATGCCACACAGGGTCATTTGAGGTTGAAGGGAAGGCCCTGGTTAGCGTCAGCCCTGGGACTGTGGGGCCAGCATGCTGGGTGGTTGCTGTGGGCCATGGGGCTGACTGGCCGAGCTGCCAAGCGCACAAGGACCAGAAGCGAACGCTAGCGAGGGAAGCACCAGAGACGGAGCACAGTGCTCACTTCCTCCTCTGTCTCTCCCCCCTGCCCTCCCCTTCATGTCTTTTCTTTGAGACAGGCTCTCACTATGTAATGCAGACCAGCCTTGAACTCGCTATGTAGCCCAGGCTGGCCTCCATGCCACGGCGACCCTCCTGCCTCAGCCTCCTGAGTGCTGGGATTACAGGCATGCACCGCCACTCCCAGCACCACTTCATCTCCACAGCTCAGCTTTCGGTCTTTGTTTCCATTTGGTATTTTCTTCTCCCCTCTTCTCTCCCCTCCCCATGCCCTGTCAACACTTTCTTCCATTTTCCTCCTAACTTTGCTGGTTTAGCTCTGTCAGTGCTGCTTATTTTGAGTGGAGCTTTGAGGAATGCAGCAAACAAAATGCAGGCTTTCTGTGCTGGGCCGCAGCGGGACGGCTCCTGGACTCCGGGCATCAGAGCCGTGTCCCTTGGCGTGTGTGAGAGGTAAAAGGGGAGGATGAGGCCTAGAGCTCACGCTTCTGCACGCAGAGTTCGGACAACTGGTTAGCTGCCTAATCTCTGAGAAGACTTCACTGCCTGGGTCTCCCCAGGGATCCTACAGCCAACGCAGCCTGCAGCGCCTGGGAAAACAGCCCCGCGCTGCGCACTAGGGCGCACTAAGCAGGAGATCCACAGCCAGGCCTGTCACCTCGTGCTCACGGCAGCACTGGGAAGAGGACCTCATGCAGAAAGCAAGGTCATGGGCTGGGCGCGGCGGCGCAGATCAGCAATCCCAGCACTCGGCAGGCTGAGGCAGGAGGCCCGCCGCCGATCTGAGGCAGGCCTGGGCTACGCGATGAGCACAAGGTCAAGGCTTTCTGCATCGCCCTGAAGGCCTCCTTGGCAGCTGCTGGTGGAGCCTGCTTTTTATTAGCTCTAAGTTGTTTCCCACGGTAGAGTTCTTTCATCAGCTTGAAAACAGAGTCACATGTAGTTTGGGGGTCCTGCATGCAGCAGCAGAAACAGGTGTTGGGGTGTGCACCGAGGGCCCAGAAAACATCCGGGGACCTGGAAATCCAAAGGCGCGCGTGGAAACAATTCCCCCATCCCCCCACCCCGCCCCACCCCGCGATTCTCAGCTCCTCAGCACACGTCTGCATGACAAAAGCCGCTGTTGCAATTACAGGACAATTAAAGCTTACCATTGTTGTAAGAGCGAAAATTTCCTACAAATTTTATGTATTCATAAGTTGGAAATTCCTTTGGGTTCAAGCTGCCTCTGAGAAGATGGCAATAAAACTCTAAATCGTTGTCAGCTGGGCCGCCACAGGAAGAAGAAGAGAGAAAGGAGACAACGTTACCCAGACTGCAGACTAAACAAGCCTCTCCCTGCAGACCCCCGTGGGACGGAGCAGAGCGCAGGCCTGGCCTGGCCTCCTCTCAGGAGGCCTGACTTCCCAGTGGCTTCTAACCTCTGCAGCGTGGCTTTGTTTTCTTCCGAGGCTCCTGCATATTCTGCATTCTATACTTGGACCCAATTAGTCTTAATTTGCTCGCAGATGTCTGTGGTGGGTGATGCCGGCCTTGATTAGTTCCGCTTGTGTCATATGGTATATTAAAATAAAGCTGCTCATACAGAGCCATTCTCTTTAATTTAATCTTTTTGCTTTGCTCTGAAGTAAAATCAGATGTACAACAGGGCAAATTATTCATGGAAAATAGACAGAGGCCCGAACAGGCCCGGCGTCCCTGCTGCTGCACAGAGCCCGCCCTGCTTCCCTGAGAGGTATGGCTCCCTGACACACGGCTGCCCTCTGGCCAGGTCACCAGATATTTTGATAAAAACTTTAATAAGAGACTGTGAAAATGAAAAGGAATATAAATAACCAGAAGACAGCCTTGGGGGATAGAATTTAAATTTCTGACCTAATTATTCAATCATCAGTTGGTTACTTGGTATTATACAAAGTTAGCATTTTAGTGTCCCCTGAAATAACAAATTTTTCCCCTGCTTCTCACACTGTCTTTTACTAAAAGACTCTCATGGAAATAAAGATTCTCTTGTCATACATGCAAAACAAGTTATTATCCTTCAGCTCTCTGCTTTCACATTTTCCAAATGAAAGCTGAATGTCTTACGTATTCCAAACTCCACTTTTAGCTCTCAACCTAAAATACAGCTCAGAGGATCTTGGAAAGGATCGAGGCACGAGGAAAATTAGTCCTCCCTGCTTAATTCACTCTAGCTTTGCTTCAGAAGTGAAATTTGTATCGTTTTAGATCTGGTAAACCCAGCACCGAGCAACTTACATTTTAGGAACTCTGGGGAGGGGGACCCCGTCAGGAGCATGTGAGAAGAAAGCATTTTATAAACTTCGGAATGTTCTTGCTCCGGGAGGAAATTTAACAAATTCTGATCCATGACATCCGACTGCAAGAGAGAACACAGAACAAGGGTGTGCACGCCACAGAAGCCATCCCCGAATGCAAGGTGAGGCCTGATGCGCGTCACTGGTCAGACCCAGTTTCTGGAAGAAAGCCCAGGATCCCACGCCAAAACCTGAAAGGTTTTTCAGGCGCTGTGGCTACGGTTCTGTGGCAGAGAGCTCAGGTAGCATGCACGAGGCCCTGGGCCCCATCCCCAGCACCATGAAATAAGTCAGTAAAACAGAAGTACAAATAAAAGGGATCAGGGTTGTCCCTGGTGTCCTCCTGCGGGCACCGAGCACCAGACTCGTGGAAAGATTGTGCAAGATCTGCTCAGAATGTACACACAGCCCCTCACAGACCGCAGGACAGAAGCTCGGCACGGCGTAATAGATGCTGTGAGTAGCTGCTACTTCTAGGGAATAATCCCAGGAAGAAGTTTAGATGTGACTGGCACAGGCACAGCTTTCTCCCAAACAGTTTTAGTCTGTAGTTGGTGGAGTCCTGGATGGGGAACGGGCAGAGAGAGGGTCCCTGGCACTTTTGCTTCTGAGAGCTCAGGGCTGAGCCGGATGGGCACGAGACAGCAGAGACCCCTCTTGCTGGAGGAGCCTCGGTTACCAAAGCCCTGCATCCCCAGGGGCCAGCAGGGGCAAGCGGCAGGTGCCCATGGAGTTGCCAATTGCTCATCCAAATGGCTCAAGCGTGCATGGGTCCCTCCTGGGCCCCCAGCGCAGCACAGGCCACCTACTGACTTCTGAAAGGTCGCTGAGGACTGGCATTGCCCTTTACCCCTCAGCACCTGGATGCTGGTCCACAGAATACAGGCAAGCCAGAGTCTGGGTACAGGCTGTCCGAGAGGAGCGGGAAGGGCCCTGCTCTGCGCCTGGCGGGAGCGTCCAGCCGTATGGCTGCAGAAGCACTGAAGTTTCCATTTCATTTTATTTTCACTGAAATCTTTTGTTTTATTTTGTTTTGTTTGTTTTGAGACAGGGTCTCGCTGTGCAGTGCAGGCGGGCCCTGAGCTCACTTTGTAGCCCAGGCTGGTCTTGAGCTAGCAATGATCCTCCTGCCTCAGACTCCTGAGTGCTGGGATTACAGGTGTGTGCCACCATACCCGGCTTCACTGAAATCTGAATAGCTACACGCAGCTGGCAGCTCCACACAGGAGAGTGGGGAGACTGGCACGTTGCTCCCTGCCTCAGTTTCCCCAACAGTCAATGCACTCCCTCAAGCTCTAAATACCATCCAAGTACACACGGATGCCTGGGCTCAACCTTCCAGCTGCCGCTCAGAATCACACATGTCCCCTCGGTCATCACTGGGTCCCATGCCAATCCTCTCCCATTCCTGGCTTTGCATCTGTGAGTGTGGCATCGCCGATCAGTCACCTGGCCACACCCCATATGTACCCCTAGGTGGCACCTTGGCTTCTCCTGCTCCGGCTGGACCTCTGCCCCCAATAGTGCCCACATGCCACCTAGCTTCCCCCTGTGACTGTCCCTTCACCACCTGTCTGACGCCACAGTTCTGCCTGTGCTCTGCCCATGCCACTGCCCTTGCTGCCACACTCACTGGCCACGCAATCACTGCTGGCTGCTGAGCCCACGAGGGCAGCCGCTTTGCCAGTCAGCAGCAGCTGCAGTGTCAGAGCGTGGCTTGGTCACCTTGAGGTGACGTTTAGACATTGGTGCTGCCACCTGTGTTAAGCATCACACAGCAAGTGCTGGCTAAATGCTGGGTGACCAGGCACTAAACCTCGCTCACCTAGTGCCACTGATGTCATCATCAGAATGTTCGCAGCCTTCAGTTCAGGGCAAAGCCTGGCTGAGAAGGGAGACACTGAGTGTGCTGTCCCGAGCTGAGCTCTGGTGGTGTGGTGGGGACCAGGACCAGATGCTCCGGGCAGATGGGGGCCACTAAGCATTGTGTGTGTGTGTGTAGGAGCCACAGATTCAGGGGACTGTCCAGACTCGAGTCTGTGTAGGACCTTGAGGCAGCAAAGGCAGGCAGGACAGATGTCCTGGCTTCTGACGGGCCTGCTTTCACTCTTTCACTTGAGGACGGTGAGAAATGCCCATCCAGTAGGAACTGCACTTAGGGCTTTGAATTGGGGTCCTTTCCTGGGCTGGCAAACTGTGGCCCAATCCTCTCTGGAGACCCCGATGGTGATACTGAGCCACAGCTGCGAGTCAGGTCCAGGAAACACAAGGGGACACAAATGACACGCGCGGGGCACCATGCTTCTCAGCAAAGGTGTCTGGCCGCTTGGGCACAAGGCTTTTTCAACCTAGGTCAGTGGCTGCTCTCAGGGGCTCTGGCCAGCAGCCATCGGGAGGCAAGGAGCAGCTGCCACTGGGCTTTAGGCGATTCCACTGTGGCTCGATGGGCGCGAGAAGCCAGTGGAGATGGGCACGGTGCACGAGACAACCAGGGGAGGGTGGAGGAGGGCAGCTACAGCTTTTATCCGGATGTCCCCCTAAAGCCTCATGCCTCTCCACGGACAACCCTCCCAGTCCCCGCTGAGCTCTGCCATCATTTTCAGCCCGCTTCCCTACCTTCCTTCTGGGCTCTTGATTTTATTTTAAGCCCCTTCCCTCTAGCATTTTTAGCAGATGACTAATGTTCACGGATGACAGTCAGCTTTCTTCTTAAAGAGCTTTCAGAAACTTTAGGGTGATGAGTTGCTCACGGGCTCCACTGCAGGCGCTGCCCCAGGGGTGCAGCAGTGGATGAGGCTTCGGCCTGGTGGCTCTCGGGGGCAGCCATGGGCAGGTGTGTTAATCCACAGGGCCCAGAACCATGCTTCTCCAGAGTGGCTACTAAGCCATTTCTGTGTGTTGAAAACTGCCATAAATAGCGACAAGCTAACAACTTAAACCTGAGTGCTGATCAGAGGGAGAGTTACATCTGCAGCTGAATTGTTCCTTGAGTGAGCTGAGCTGTTGATTAAAATAACAGCAATTCCGGGCCTGAGGGCAGCGGTGCCACTGCAGCAGCCGTGTCCCCTTCTCAGCAGCCGTGCACACCCGTCCCGGGTGCAGGAGGAGGCGCTCTCCCCACTTGTCTCAGGCTGCAGTAGGCAGGGCCAGCCCCTTGCTGCGCTGGCCAGAAGCCTGGCTTGCACTCCATGCTTGTTCCTCCGTGTTTTACCCATGTGGGGCCTCAGGGCCATGGGCAGGAGCTGCCCCTGCAGCAGGACTGGGAGCCTCTGCCCTTGAAACAACAGCCCCAGTTCAAGGGCACCAGCAGGTGACGGGGGCTTAACAGAAGCACCTGGAGGGCCAGGTGCGATGCTGCATGCCTGTCATCCCAGCACACTGGGAAGCTGAGGCAGGAGGCTAGCGAGTTTGAGCTCAACCTGAGCAATTTAGAGAGAGCCTATCTCAATCTAAAAAATAAAAAATGGCTGGAGATGCAGGAGCGGGGTGTCACGGTGGATGCTCTCTGGAGTGCTTGCTGGTGGATGCTGCTACCACCCATCAGGAAGGACGGACAGATGTAGCAGCACTTCCCAGGCCCCCCGGAACAGGTACAGGGACTATAGTACGCTTCTGCAGTGGAATCCAAGGTCAGAGAACACCACACTTTGACGAAAGCTGGGACGGAGGCCTGGAGCACAAGGAGCAGTCACAAGAGGCGTCTCCACTGTGGAAGAGGACTTCCACGGCGCTAGGCCTAGGGCAGGTGGGCAAAGCATCCCTGCTGCAGAAGCCCACCCCAAAGCTGCTGAAGGCAGGCCTGACACTGCGAGGGGAAAAATCTACAGCACGAAACCATTTCATGCACAAAATTCTTAAAAATATTGTACCAAGTTACCTTTGGGCTGTGTGCCCACAAGGTGCACAGGAAACGCAAATGCGTTTTGTGTTGAGACCTGGGTGCCACCCCGCAGGAGCTCATTATGCAAATGCCTAAGCATATGCAAATCTATGCAAACATTCCAATAGCTAAAAAATCCCAAACTGAAAACATGTCTGGTTCAAAGCATTTTGGATAAGGGATACTCACACTTCCCTGAATTATAGCTTAGTGATTAATTCAAAGTTGATAAAACTACAAAGACAAACAGATGATTTTAAAAATCAGGAAGACAGATCCTCTCTGTTGGCAGCAGCAGCACGGGAGCCCAAGGTGATGGAAAGAAGCAGACACGAACTTCTACAGTCTCGGCCTTGGTCATATTTTCCTTTTTTGCCAAGGAACTGCATGTAAGGCCTTTGTACTGAGATACACCCTCAGACCTTTTTAATTTTGAGTTGGGCTCCTGCTAAGGTGCCCAGGCGCTGGGCTTAAACCTGCCATCTTCCTGCCTCGGCCTCCCAGAGTGCTGGAGTGAGAAGAGTGGGCCACTTCACCTGGCTTACCCTCTGCTAGTTCTTAACCACAGGGACGGTTTGCCTGCCAATTCTATCTTGGCCATTAAATTAAATCCTGCACATATGTTTTATGCACACATCTTTACAGATGTATAGAAAAAGCAGAAAGATAAAAAGTTTTGTATAAATCTAGAGCTGGACCAGGTGGGGGCTCAGCAGTGGGGCAGGCTTAGGGCAGAAGGGCCGAGGGATGTCTCCTTTTTGCTTTGTTTTGTTTGAGACAAGGTCTCACTTTGTAGTTCAAGCTGGCCTTGAATTTACTACATAGCCAGGCTGGCCTCAAACATGCAGCAATTCTCCTGCCTCGGCCTCCTGAGTGCTGAGATCACAGGTGGGTGCCACCATGCCCAGCTCTGATTTCATGGTAAAATAAGCCAGGGGCTCTGTCTTTCCTTTTCTGCAACCTGTTCCCCTGCTTGTCCCCACTGATATCCCTCATGGTGTTCCCCTTTCTCTGCGAGGGGGCTTTGTGGAGCCCAGTTGTGGACGCATCCTGCAGCCTGTAGGTCTTGCCGCCCCGCGAAAGCTTGTGCCTTGCCCTATTCCTTCTGGGGAGACTGGATCACGTGTGTACCCATTTCTCGCTTCGGCACCCTGGTGAGCCTGTGGCCTCCCGGACACACACGCCCCTCTCACTTAGCCTCCTGCCTCCAGAGTCCTGCTGCATGGACCTGGTGCCAAGGCATGGCGCCAACTGATTGTAAAGTCACTTTCTGCTGTGAGCTTTCTTTTTTCTCAATCAAAATAGCTAAGAACTGCTGGGAGGCTGCGTAGGAAGGGCCATCGCTGAGCCAAAGGCTGCCCCTGGAGAGCTCGTCTGTGTACACCTGAGACTCCAGCACTGGCCAGGCAGGGGAAGCTCAGCCTGCCGCATTCCTGCAGCCCCACACACGGCAGGTCCTGTGTGGAGCGTGCCACACTGGTCTTGCTACTGGGACCCACATGGTCACCTGTCCCATCTGTACTGGGTCTTGGCCAGCAAGCCGTTCCCAGGGGCCCTATCCATGCAGCCTGGCTGCGGGCTTCCAGCTCACCCGCCCCTCCTTCCCACTCCTCTCCACGCCCTGCGGAAATCTGTGTACAGCTTGAGAACCAAGCTCTGTGGCCCCAGCGACTGAGTTCAGGCTGCGACCCCCGCCCTGTCTGGCTGTGTGATCTTGGGTGAAGTAGGCTACCTCCCTGTGCTGGCTGCCGCTTGCTCACCTGTGACAGCATCATGGTAAGGCTCATCAGGAGAGCAAATGTGACCTGGCCTTCAGGCCTTTACTCTGGGCCTGGCGCCTGCCCAGGGCGTCGTAATCCTGAGCAGGTGGTCGCGCCCCCTAGTGGTGCCTGGGGCACAGACAGTCCTAGGTCAATGAACGTTGGTCCTTAGTGGGCCGATGGGTGGAGTCTCAACAAAGCTGGAAACCAGGGAGGAAAGGTAAACTCTCCCCTCCCAGCCCTGAGGATCAGATCCAGGGCTTTCACACTGAGCTATATCCCTAGCCATTTGAAACTCTTTCTTATGAGACATGGGCTAGCTAAGTTGCTAAACTGCCCAGTTGGAATCCTTCTGTCTCAGCCTCCTGGAGTGCCGGGATGACAGGGCGGGCACCACAAGGCCCAGCCCCAGGGGCTTTGGAAATGCTGTTAGCTCTGCGGAGAGGGACTGGGCTCATGCTGAGGAGTGAGTCAGTACAAACTGACACAGGCAGAGCTGCTGAGCAGCGCTGTCCTGGGCGGGTGTCCAGCAGTGGGGGCAGGGTCAGGCCTCTCCCCTCATGCTCTCCCAAGACACGAGCCCCACCATGTGCTCCCAGCTGTCCCGCCACCAAAGCCTCACCACTGCCAAGCATGACAACCTAGCTGTGACCTCAGACACGGCCCTGGGGGACCCCCAGCCTCACACTAATTTGAGCCATCTCTGGTCCTCAGGTCCCCCTCGGTTGACAGGGATGTCTGGGGTGCTCTGGGCTCTGCTGTGCTGTGATCCTTGTGGCAAGAAGGCAGGCTGTGCCCACGTCCCTACCCTAAGCCTGACCTTGGTGCCATCAAGGCATTGTGCCCCTTCCAGGGTGACACAGTGACGCACCTGCCCAGTCTGGTCCTGCAGGACTCCTGGCTCTGTGTGCATTGCTCTCCCAATAGACCCCCCTGCACCACCTTCCACCTAAAAGACTCCAGGAAAAGATGACAATGTGCACAGCCAAAGGCACGCAGCAGCAACTCACCGGCAGGTGCCCCAGGAGAGGCGTGATGCTGTCAGAGACGTACAGGATGCTGCCGTCTGTTGTCACCGCGATGATGAAGCCATCCAATGCCTACAGAAATCACAACATTGGAAAACAGCTCAGCAGTGCTTTGTTTTTTAAAAGAGAATAATAAATAGCAAAACAGAAAAAACCATCAGAAACAATATAGAATTTCACTAAGCAGGATGATAAGAATTCAATGATAGTTGTTATATTGTATATTGTTGTCTTCAAATTAGTTGTTCAGATTACCAGATATAAGCATGCAGTCAAAAAGTTATACAAAAAAATTAAAGAAAAAAATAAATTTAAGCATTAACTTTTCCTTTCAATAAACCAGCAGAAATCAGCAGTACAATTATCCAGACTATCCTGCATATATACATAAAAATATTTTCTTTCTTCTTTCTGTTCTTTCCTTCCTTCCTTCCTTTTTTCCTTCCCTCCCTTTCTCCCTCCTTTCCCCCTTCCTTCCTTTTTAAAAAATGTATTTGGTTTTTACAGGGTCTCACTATACAGTTCGGACTCACAGCGATCCTCCTGTTTTCAGCTTCCCCAGTGCTGGGTTACAGGTGTGCGGCACTCTGCCCGGCTCCGGCCAGCTCAGCTCACCCGGAGGGTGCAGCTGGGGCAGCATGTGGTGCTGATATAGGGACGTGAAATTCCCAACCAATTCCCAACCTGGCCTGAATGAGTTCGTGTTCTCTAAAACTGAGGAATGAATTTTAGGAACAAATGGAGGCTGAAGGTAAAACTTTATTGGAAAGGAAAGCTTCTGT
>NDGN011142418.1:0-10404 GCA_002564285.1 Tympanoctomys barrerae | reverse complement strand
TCTCTCTCTCTCTCTCTCTCTCTCTCTCTCTCTCTCTCTCTCTCTCTCTCTCTCTCTCCTCATCTTGAACTTACTATGTAGTACAGGGTAGTCTCAAATTCCTGCTAACCCTCCTGCACCACCATGTTTGGCTACTTAATGATACCGTCTTCAGCTGGCCAGAGCCCCGCTGAAGGAGACACAGGGGTTGGAAATGGCTCAGAGCCAGCCTTGTGCTTCCTGCAGGGTCCTGAATCCCAGACCTGAGTGAAATGTCCTAGCAGATACTCCCAGGGTAGGCCCTGCCATGCAGTGGCTTCCCCTGGCAGAAGTGACCAGCCCTCTGTTCTCTGCCCGAGTAGGGCCTGACTTCTGGGCCTGGGGCACTCGGGGAGACTAGCATGGAGACGGACCTCAAACCGGTTGCCTGGCATGGTGACTCCACTAGACACGGACTGTACTATTACATCCAGGCCCAGTCCTTGGGTGGTTCCCGAGGGCCAGGGCCAGACTGTATGGTCCTGGCTCCATGGTTACCATGACCTAGGAGGGACACACTGACACATGGGCCAACTGCCTAGCTATCATCTGTCCCTAGGGGAACAGCAGAACAGAAAGTCCTCGGTGCTTCTGGGCACCCTAGGAATAGGTCAGCAGGGCATCATCTCTAGCCATACCTTTCACACCAGTCTGTTCCCTTTGGGGTGCCCAGGGAGTCCCACCCCCCCACTGACCACACCACAGCCAAGACTACTTGCCATTTTCATCCAGGGCGTACACAGACGTCTGCCCCACGGACACCTGCATCAGCCTCTGCTTGGGGGGTGATGGGATATGGTACCAGCAGTCACCTGTGACAGGACAGCTGACTTGGGAGGCCACAAAGGAAATCAAACCTGCCAGCCCAGACCTTTGGGGACGTCAGTTTCTCCAAAGCTCACAGTGAGCCGAGTTGTCACGGCCAGTGTCAGTTTCCAGGGCTAAAGAAACACTACTGGAGCCTGGTGTTAGCTTAGGGCCAACTTAGCCAGACCCAGAACCACCATCCACCCAACACCCTGGTCTGGCTTGGTCCAAGACCCCTCAGGGGCCATGGTTAAGTCCAAAGATGGGCCTAGTGGACCAACCTCAGGAACAAGGACCCAAAGGTGCCCAGCCTGGCATGTAATCAAGGGTTGGCCGCAGTGCCTACCCTGCAAGCCCACTGCTGTGGGGAGCCTGTGTGCCAGCTACGCTACGAGCCCCCCCTCCACGTCCACCCCTACCAACCTCCCCTGGCTAGATGCTGAGGACTCAGCAAAGAGCAGGTCAGCGTGACCTGCCTCCCCCAAGTGGTCACTGCAGGGCTAGGGAAATCTGTGCAGGAGGCAGCTGCCAAAGGTGGTGACCATGGCTCGGCCCTACACAGGCTCCAGAGGTGGTGCTAAGAATGGGGGGACCTTTGCCCCAATGCCCCCACCACAGCCTGATACTCACCCGCTGGCTGGGAAGGGGACACGGAGCCCCGGTAGAATGCAGAGCCGTCCCTGGCCACAGCCCATACCTGGTAGCAGGCCCCAATGGAGACTGAGGCGAAGGGCTGGTCGGTGCCAATGTGCAGCCAGGAGGAGCCCTGCAGGTGGGAGAAGGCACCAAGATGACCTCCGGAGTCCTCAAATTCCCTGGCCCAGGATTGGCACATGGTGCAGCACCCAAACCTGCCTGAAGAGTGCAACTCTGGGAAGCACATGATATCCTGGGGTGTCCCTGATATCACATGGCCCAGGTCCTCCTGACTCAGTCTTGACCACAGCATGACCTTGGTCATCACTGAAGCCCCAGGCTTTACACTAGTATATGCCGAAGAGCCTCCATGTCAGCAAGGCCTACCTCTGTCCCCACACCTGCCCTAGACCCCAAGAGATGGCAGCTCACCCTCAACACCAACTGCTCAGAGGCCCCAGTCACCTGACTGGTACAGGTGTCTCCCCCCCCATCCCCCCATGGTGGAGACCTAGCCTGGTCAGGCCTGGGCCTAACCTGACTGCAAAGCAAGAGTCTGGACTTTGGGGAGCATCTGGGAGGACAGGGTGGCTCAGAGGCCGGGAGGAGGGTGCTCACCACAGGGTTCAGCTCGGACACACCCAGGCGGCAGAGCACATCGCCTTTGTCACTAACAGCCCAGAGTGCAATGTTGTGACCACGGCCATCACCCTCTGGGCTCTCTGGGCTCTCCGGGATGATAGACACGTCCCCAAGGGCGATGGGGGCCACCTCCAGCCAGGGTCCGTTGGTCACCAGCTTACATTTTCTATATGGGAAAAAGTGGTACAAGCCCAGGGATGACCTCAAAACTCAAGGCCTATCACCTGCTAAAGCCACCAGAAGGTCCGGTGCTTGGGGGCTGGGTGGAGGAGCCTGCACAGCCTGGAGCAGGACAGCAGGACGCCCAGAGCACCTGGTGAGTGGAAGTGATCCCTGCCCTCCCCCAACCCAGCCAGCCTCTCCTCCAGCCTGAAAGCAGAACCTGCCAGTGACATTTGTCTTATTTGCTCTTGAAAACAAACTCTTCAGAAACCAGAGCGCGGGGAGCCGCAGGCATTTCCTGGGCTGACATTTACTTTGACTCTGCTTTCCCACCCTCTCCATTTCTTCCCTTGGGACAGAGGTCAGAGACAGGCAGGTCTGGCCCGGGGGAGCCACAGTCCCTCCCCTGGGGTGGTGGTTCCTTTGGGAGTCCAGGCTGGGACCAGGCCTGACCCTGGCACCGTGTGACTCCATCTCACCTGGCCCAGCACCTCCTCCTGACGAAATCCTTCATGGTTTTGTACCCGTGGTACGAGCTGCAAGACGAAGCGGAGGTGAAATCAAGACCACTTCACGGAAGCTTCTGGAACGCGCCACTACACATTCTTTTCCCACCTGCTGCACAGCAGCCTTGGTGTGGGTCACGGGCTCAGAGGAGCTCCAGGCATGAGCAACACATATGGAGAAGGCTTCCCCTTTCCAAATGTAAAACGGTGACCCCCGGAGTCACCTTTTTCATTAATCCCACTTCAAACACACTCATCCCACTGGGCTTGTCACTTTCTGAAGCAGTTCTAGAAGTCCCTTTTCATGAACGTCTTCATAATATTTGATCAAAAACAGGGTGACTACTGTGCGAAGTGTCATCCAACAGAAAGGCACATTCAGAAAAACGTGGCCTCGTCCACGCAACTTCTGGCTCTTTCCCCAAATCAAAATGACTAACAAAGGGAAGTTTTAATTGGTTCAGGACATCAAGGTGTTCATGATGGTGCAACTAAAGACAGGGAAGAGGACTCCCGGGGCTGCTTCAGAAGGTGGCAGGAACGATGGCGTGAGCGTGTTCAAGGTAAGGGGGACTCGCGGCCATGGCTCTTCTACTACAATACACTTTTAAAAATATTAAACTGCTCTTTTCCACCACAGCGCAGAGGTATCACAGCACACAACAACCCTCTCTCAGGCACCTCCCACTGGCTCAACCAGGCCAGGGCTGAAGTGCAGGCTCCAGGTGACAGCTAACACAGGGCATGGCAAAGCTGGCTGGGGAACGAGCAGGGCCTGTCAATTACAAGATTCCAGGGCAACGCAAGAACCCCGTAGGTAGAACTTCTCGCGAGTCTCCACAGATATAAGGGACACAAAGGAAGGCTGGATATGCGGGGTGTTGCTATCTTGGAGTTTCCATGCGTGTTTCACAGGTGGCGTGCACTTCTTTCTTTCTTCCTTTTTGGTCCTGGGAATTGAACTCAGGACCTTGTGCTTGCCAGGCAGGTGCTGTGCTGCTGAGCTATCTCCCCGGCTCAGTGTGTGCCTTTATTTTTGCCTTTACATTCTTTTTTTTTTTTTTTCTTTATTCAGCCTGTTTGCTCTGCAGAGCTGGTTTCTCCCATATTCATTTTCCCCATACTTTTTATATAAACATCTGACACCTTTTGGGACTTCTCTTGTCCAATTCTTTGTTTGGGACAAGGACATGGAATACTTTTGATTGGTAAACTATTGGTAAAAAAATCTACCCTCCTGTAACACCGGGCCCTGGTAGCCAGAGCCTCCCTGGGCCTGAACATGCAGCAGGTCCAGCTCAGGAGCTCTGGGCACCCTCCCCTGTTCAGGCCTTTTTGGGGGAATAGGAGCTCTCGGTGTAGCTGAGAGTCCTCGGCTGAGGGATGAGCGATGAACTCACACTCTGGGGCTGGCCTCAGCCTCTCAGCTGCATCTGCTGGGAAGTCATTGGTTCAGGTTCTCCTGGCTTGGCCCTTCCTTCCCTCTGGATCCTTATGCCCTGTGTGGGGCTAAGTAAGCTAAGCAGCGCTTGACACTGTTTTGTTGCCACCTGACCCATTTTCCCACCTGCCTATCTGGCCTCCCAAGATGGCACCAGCCTCTCTCCAAGGGGTCGGTGCTGCCCCCTCCTCCAGACACCTTCCTTTGGGCTGCCCCCACCATCATTTAGGATCTGGCCTCAAACCCCCTCCTCCAGGGTAGATGTCCTAAGCCCCCTACTTGAACCCCTCAGACATCAGATCCTTCCAGAACAACCCAGAACCTTTGGGCCTGGCACAGCAGGGACAAAGCCAGTGCTGAGGGAGTCACATACGGTTACATGTTGGCTGTGCCTGTTCACTGAGATATTCCCCACCCCCGGCCTTCTACCCATCCCCACTGGCCCCTGCCCTGCAGCAGCTTCACTAGGCAGGTGCGGAGAGGCCTCAGGGCCCAGGGTCCCAATATTTAGGCACCTGGCCCATGATGCCCAAAGCAGAGAGAGATACTCACGCAGGGAAGTCACTGGCATACTGCCACCCTTCCTGGTCCGTGCCACCAGGAACGCTGAAGTCCACGTACCAGTCTGAAACCTGGGTAGTAGGTAAGTCGTGAGAATGGGACCTCATCTCCCCAGATCAGTCAGAAACATGAGGAGTGCTACAGGATGGGGGGCTCACCCAGGTCCACTGTAGGGACGGGGGCTTCGTGCTGGCCTTGGTGCACTCCTGCAGCCCCGAGGCGTCACTCCACATGTATCGGTCAGTGGGTAGGCCCCTGTGGCAGGAGGACAGGCATGGGGTGACATCCAGGACCAAGAGCAGAAGCCACCCCAGACAGCCCTGCTAGCAGATTTGCACCCTGTTCCTGGGGTCCTGACGAAGCACGTCTACAAGGAGCAGGTCCCTGGGTGGCTCACTTACTGAGATGACAGGTGAACATAGAACAGCCCCAGGCAGGGACTCCAAGTAGGACCACCCCACATCACCGTGGCGCTCAGGCTGTGAGAACTAAGCTGTCCACTGAGGTCACAGCAGTTGGTGTACACGGGGAGTCACTGCTGTTTTCCTGGTGTTATGGGTCGGAAGCTGTCTCCCTGAAGATGCTGAGGTCCTAACCCCTAGCAACTTCAAATATGACCTTGTTTAGAAACAGTGTCTCTACAAATGGTCATGGTGAGATAAGCTCACAAGGGTGTGCACTAACCCAGCAGGACTGTGAAGACCTGGTGGAGTTCAATCCCCAGCAAAATAAAGGAGAGAAGGAAGGGGAGTTGTGTGTGGTGATGCACACCAGTAAACCCAGCACTCTGGGAGGCTGAGGCAGGAAGATCAAAATTTGAGCCCACCCTGGACAATTTAGTGAGACCCTGCCTCGAAATTTTTAAAAAAGAAAAGAAAGAATAAAAGGGCGGGGGGAGAAGAGAACAAAGATGAAAGGTAGGTGGCAGATGGCAGATGGGTCAGCTGGTTTCCAAGCACAGAGTTCAAGCGACTCACAGTGGCAGCACCCAGGATGGAGGTGGCCCAGTCGCTGGTGAAGGTGCAAGAAGATGCATGAGCCGACAGATACACTTAGAAAAGTAAAAGCTTACTAAATCCATATAAGTAAATAGAAACCTGAAGCCAAAACAACGGGACCTGGCGGGCCACACTGATGAGGCCCAGCCTAACGTCACCGGCAGTGGGACAAAGCTTGGAGCGCAGGGCGGACCAAGGATGCCCCTCAGCCCCAGCACATGCTCTGCCTCTTTGGTACCAGCTGCAAGCTAAGGGTGGTTTTCGCATTTCTGAACAGCTGAAAAGATCAAAAGAGGTCTAACATTTTGGGACAGCTGAAAATTATAGGAGCTCCAATTTGGGTGTCGGTGGCCCTCCACGAGGTTTTGGAGACAGAGCGGCTTCCTTCATCACCTGTGGCCTGTGGCTGCTTTGATGGGGACAGCCACAGAGTTGCAAAGTTGTAACCTCAGGTTTTTCAGATTGCTCGAAAGCATTTTTAAAAAAGCCTCTCACTTTATATAAACATAAAGATGGAAATGGGGTACAGTGGTAATCCCAGCTACCTGGCAGGCGGCTCAAAAACTGGAGGCAACTTAGTAAAACACTATCTCAAAATAAAAAAGGGGGTGCTAGGGTGTGGCTCTGGGGTAGAGTGCTCATCTAGAGTTCTAACCCCAGCATAAGTAAATACACACACACACAAAAGGGAAAAAAAAAGATTGAGCAACTGGACTACATACATTTAAACATCAACAGTCACACCAAGAGAGCAAATATAAATCACAAAATAGGAGGTGCAGCCTCACCATACCATGCTCCCCCTAGACATCCCAAGTAAAACCCCGGCAGCCTCCATGGTGCGTGGCGCAAGCCAATAGGCCCAGCACTGAGAGGCTGAGAGAGGAAGACTGTAAGTTTGAACCTAGCCTGTGCAATCTGGCAAGGCCCTGTCTCAAAACTTTAAAAGGCCTGGGGATGTATGTAGCTCAATGTGAAGACCTCCAGTTCAATCCCCAGTATAATACAGAAAAGAAAGAGAGAAGAGAGAAGGGGAGGGGAGGAGGGATGGGGGGGAGAGAGAGAGAGAGCGACAGGAAAGAACAGAACAGCACTGTGCCCGGGCCGGGTGGCCGCCAGCCAGGTCAGCCACTGCAGCCCTCACCTGCTGGTGTAGCCTGTGACAGGGTTCCAGCGCTGGTTCTCATAGATGCAGACGCTCTTCACGTCTGACTGCGTGTAGATGTTGCTGGTGCTACTGGCCAGGCCTGGAAAGAGAGAAGGCTGCTAAGACTGAAGTCACGCCAGCCCTGAGGCCCTGCAGGTGGCCTGGGACTCTGGCTTGGCTTTGGAGCCCCAAAGCCTGCAGACAACAGGTGGAAGGGTGGCTGGATCCAGGGCCACTGAGGCAGGGGCAGGCACGTGAAGCTCATCTCACAGGGCCTGGCCTGGCTGGGGTCATCCCCCTGGCCCCACCATGACCATGGTTATTCTGGGCCTCAATGAGCAGAATCTCCTGCACACCAAACCTCCCAGGCCACCACCTACACACCCCATCTCATGCATCCTCCTCCCCCAGAGGCAGGCAGGTGTGTGGCACCCCAGGTCACCTATTAGTGTGTGCACACAACCTCTGTGAGCCCCAGCAGCCTCCATGGTAACAGAGACAGGGGACCATCAAGCCCACGCAGGTGTGAATTCCTGCGGTCTTAGTGGACCACAGTGCTAGTGTCAGCTGCCTCCTGTCACGGGGCGTGGGGTCCGTGGCACAGAATGTCCTTTCAGCACTGCTGCTGCTTCCACTTTCTACTCTGCCTCCCAAAACTTGGCGAGTCACTGGGGGCTCAGCAAAGCCCCACTCCCAAGGTGCTACATGGGGCTAGAGTTTGGGCCTTGGAATTAGGAGCTGGGTCCTGTGGTGTCCATCCAAATCCACCCCACGCCTTTGTCTGAAATGGGGCTGACTGCACAGTAGGACCCAGGAGCTGAACTGGTAGGATATTCACAGCCCAGCTGCTGAGTTCCCAGAGGGAGTCCTAGAGGTAAGGCCTGGTCTCTGGGCACCTCTGCCTCAAGTGTTGGCCAGGAATTGTCCTGTGCAGGCTGGCAGTGGTAAAGGTCACCTGTCAGCCAGCTGTTGTCAGTGCTGGGCCAGGCTCACCTTGGACGCAGCCTCCGCCGTAGCCGCCCGTGTACACCCAGGCCGTGTGGTCATAGCCAATGCCCCATACCACGCCGCGGCTGTTGGCTTCCACCACCCGCAGGTGGCCTCCCATCTGCCGCCAGAACCTGGGGGGCAGGAGTAGGAAGCAGGACAGACATCTGAGCCTGGCTTCCAACCTGCAGCCCACCTGGAGCCCGTGCGCGCAGCCTCCATAGACAAGGTGTTCTACCGTGCCGGGCTCCAGACCAGGTGCACCTGTGACCTCCCCGGCCACCCTGACATGTTAGCCAGTTCTGCCAAGGGCCAGGAAGCAATGTACAACAGGGAGGGTCTCAGTCCTAGGTGGAAGGTCCTCAGGAGCCTGCCCCCTATCCCTGCGTTAAACTGATCAGGGACAGAGGTCACAGCAGCTCACACTGCCCTCTGGGGGCCTTGACATCTGACTGGGCAGTCCACAGTAATAGGTACAGGCAGCCTGAATGTGGTGGCAGAACCAGGCATGGTGGCGCACACCTATAACCCCAGCACTCTGGGAGGCTGAGGCAGGAGGAGGAAGAGGTTCACACCCAGCCTGGGCAATCTGCTCACTTAGCAAGACACTATCAAAAATATTTCTGAAAAGGAGCTGTGGACATAGCCAAGTAAGAAGGCCTTGTATTTGATCTCCAGCACTGGAATAAAACAAAGTGGTGGCAGAGCTTGACATGAGCAAGAGTTGAAAGTGTGACACCGTAGCCTGCCAAGCAGAGGACTGGATCAACTTCCTATAGGCCACATCCCTGTCACCAGAGGGCGCTGGGTGCACAGGGCTCCCTGAATATCCTGATTCTTTCCTCCACGGAGGGTTGGGGCTGAGAGGATTCCTGGGCTTGATTTCAGTGCCCCTGCCCATCTTCCTCTTTCTCAGAGCTCTGCGTACACCAGTCCCCTCAGACTACCTCAGTCCTCTAGAACCTTTAGTTCTTTACTTTTTTGTGGTACTGGGGATTATGGTACTCTGCACTGAGCCACATTCTAAGCCCTATCCTATCCTATCCTATCCTATCCTATCCTACCCACCTACCCTACTCTATCCTCTTCTTTCTCTTCTCCTCTCCTCCCCTCCTTTTTTCCCCTCCCCTCCTATCCTATCCTATCCTATTGAGACAATGTATCACTGTTTTCCAGAGTGGACACAACTTGCCATCCTCCTGCCTCTGCCTACCAGGGTGCTGGGGTCACAAGTGTACATGACCATGCCTGTTCCCCTAGGAACTTCAAATGCCTCCAGTGAGCAATCTGTCCTCCAGGGCTGGCCTCCACTGTGTCTGGAGCAGCTCCGGTCCTTGCAGCCACCAAGTCTACGCCTGCCCTCCCACCCTGCTGTGTTGTGCATGCTCTCAGGAAACATGCTTGTGTTCTCTCTCTTCTCTCAGAAGGAGCCGGACATCTGAGCTCCAGGCTCTGAGTTCTAGGATGGGGGAGGGACATGGCTTCTGGGACTTGGCCAAGAGCCTGAGGGGGTGGTCGGGACGGCCCCTGCTCCCAGCACTGTGTATCCCCCAGCATCCTGCCCAGAGTTCAGCCTGAGCAGGCATAGGGAAGGCTGGGGGCTGGGAAGCCTGCCCTGAGTGTGCTCTGCTCCTCTGGGGTGGAGGGTGGGTGTGGGGAGCTCTGCAGCACTGACCCCTAGCACTTGGGGGACAGGAGAGGCCACAGTCCACTCACATCTGGTCACAGGGTAGCAGGTGGTCCTGGGCCTCCAGGTCTGGGCTGGGCTCACTCACAAAGATGTCCCCCTTGCAGGTGACAGACCAGATGGCCTGCGGGGATGGGCGGCCGTGGATCTTCCGGCTCTCACAGCAGCTCAGATTGAGCAGGGCGAGCTGGGGTGGGTACATGGCAGGTCACTGCTGGGGAGGCCTTGGCTGGCTGCTGCTTGTCCCCCAGCCCTTGGGGCCACCACTCACTTACCCAGTCATTCATGTCCTGTTCAGTGGTAGCAGCCAGGCGCACAGGCCACCTCTGCCGTGTCTTCTCTGGGGTGTACAGGGCAAAGGAATGCTTGGCCTCGTTAAGCACTGGGACCAGCACTGTCACCTCGTTGAGGAACACGTGGAAGTACTGTTTAAAAAGGGGCACGTGGAAGGGCTGTCACCCCAACAGGGGTCCTCAAGGCCTTCCAGTGTCACTGGTGGCCACCAGGCAGAGCAAGGGCCAATACTGAAGCTGTACTTTGTGAACAAATGCCTTTGTTACTTTTTTTTTTTTTTTTTTTTTTTGGCAGTACTGGGAATAGAACCCAGGAACTTGACACTGAGCTACATCCCAGCCCTTTTTTCATTTTTGAGATAGAATTTCACTCAGTTGCTAAATTGCCTAGGCTGAGCTTGAACCCTTTATCCTCCAGCATGCTGAAATTACAGGCATGTGCTATCATGTTCAGTTGCTTCATGGCATTTTAAAGAAATGCATTTGATATGAACTGCTTGTGACATGCCAGCTTCTCGG